>JADWOT020001385.1:0-31000 GCA_036345935.2 Taenia hydatigena
TTCGGTGCCCAAAAGTATTAATGAGTTTCGTTGCCTCATAAATCGCCCAAGTTTCTTCCCTGTTAACTTATTTTCATAACAAGAATACTTCACATTTAGAAACAAACGTGATTAATTCAAAATTACCTCCCAAAATTTAAAACGCTGCTGCTTCAAAACTGTAACGTCGAAGATAATCGTGGTTTAATCGTGATGAAGGTGCAGTAGGCCAAATCCATATGGCAAATGATTTCTACACCCCATGAGGCCAAGATTTTTGCATAGTCTGTATCCATCTTTTGCGTATCAGACACGTTGGAGTAAATGGAGATAGTACAAAAGCGTCGTTGTCCATTATGGAACGCTAAAATAGCACACCTCGTGACGTGAATTACTTGAAATAGTATACATTGTGAGAGATTGTGGTCAAGGACTGATTTAATAGCTGTCTTTAAATCCTTTTCAATGGGATTCATGATGTACATGGACTTTGATAAAGTTGACTTTTATTGGACAATCGCACACATCGTTGGAACTGGCAAAATATTGACTCCACTTATGCTTTACTAAATTTGCTACATGTGATGCCAGTCGTATAGTTGACTTTTTACCCTAGTTAGGTTTTCGTAATGCTTCTGCCGGTAGAGTGTTGCAAAGCAACCTAATTGCATTTATATGGCACAATAATCTGCTGGAGAACCAAGGGATTCCAAATACCTTTGTTGTTTGACATCAGTCACTCCTGACATTATCATCGTGCCGCGAATTAAAGGAAACAAGGACCCATGTGGGTGGTTAACAGTCCAAAATATCCAAACCCAACATAAACAGAGCAATGCAATTTAAATAAAAATGCTAAATCTCATAATGGATACGGCAGCTGAATCAACGGAGATAAAGCTAGCTTAAAAAATAAAAGAGCTGCGTTTCAAGGGCAGACGAACGAGAGTCAGTGCCATGTGAGGAGTGTCAGAAGCCAAGCGCTTATGAGAACTAATTTAACCAGAAGTCGGGGCGATTAATTGATATGACGGTGCTATCGGCTATTGGCCATGCAAACTTTGCATTAGCCAATTCGTGCGCGATTAAGTGCATAAAATCTGTGTAAGACATAAGTCTTGATGTCATGAATCAACATGGGTGAGTGCAGATACACAACACAAAGAGGACGCCCATCCGAACATTGAGAAATGATACCTAATGGAAAGTTGAATTGGATTGCTTTGCAAATAGCACACAGGCTACTTACCTTTAAGTGCACCGACTATCTTATAAAGTCGACAAGGATTAGGAAAGTTGTGATGCAATATCAATTCTCAGTCTGGTTTACAGCAGCAGAGAAGTCAAAAAAGCTTTGGCAACTTGTACCTAATCATAATTTAATGAAATCAGCCTCTCTTTGTAACTCGATGGTAAAGTCTGTGGCACATTAATGCCTGATGGTCCTCGTAGCACATCACGCTATATTGCTCATCGTAAGAATTTAGCAGACACTAAAATTTTCCCCATAGACTGATGTGATGGTTTTACACGAAGACTTAATTCCGTGGATGATTTTACCAAGCATACTTGGTGCTCTGCTTCGACTGTTAAATAAATGCAAAGTAGCTCCAAACGCTACGACCAGACTATACCAGCGCTTTTTAGATGAAGTATCTTAAGTAGTACTTGTGATTCAGTGTCTCTGTAGATTCTGCAAAGTCGCATTCCTCACTTCAACAAAACATTTCATGATGAGCGCGATTTGACAAGATCACGGCTGCCTGAAGCTACCCTCCTGCATCCATAGTGAAGGTTGGAGTATGAACGATACGCGTAAACAAGATACATGCCAGCAGGCCGAAACGCAGCTGGCCACTTGTTGGTCACTAAGACTTCGGGATAATATTGATGAAGCATGAAGAGTTCTACGCTGCCGTGTCAAAAACACATTTTATCTGCCATAGACATCAAAATAATGTTGTTTGAGGACCCTCATCCACTTAAATAACCTCTCTTGAAATATTACTAACCCCGTATTAATTAAGCAGAGTAGCAAGGATTTGTGCATTAATTAGCTTGGCTTAAGTAATATTTGCACTGCTGGGGGATGAGTAGGATAACATTAAGGACTTGGACTCCTTTTTGTAGGAGATGTCAGACCCTCGCAGTAAATAAGACTACATCAATTTTACTCACATTGTAATCGAGGCGAAAATGGAGGGAATAAAGCAAACATTAAGCAGGGCAATATTAAGTCTAAGAGGTCACTTCGATGTTAGGCAGACAGGAATCAAGAGCGAGCGGCGCTGATCTTACTTCATAGCAACCTGCAATGGAAGGTGATTTGTTCGGTAATAATGAAGGTATGATATTACACACTGATGACTGAGCTAAGCGATAAATTAAGCATGGACTATGGACATGTAAGCAAAAATGATCAGTGGAGTCGTGGAATCTACCTGATATCCACTGCTAGTAGCATGGCCTCCATCCGACTCTACTAAAAAACCATGCTTGTGAGGATAAGGCGTGATAAATGTGCACTACGTAACTCAAGATCTCAACGCATGCATATAAGGAAATGCAATGAATACAATCCGATAAGAACTTACCATTCGGCCCTGTTCTAAGTAAAGTGTCGTAAGTAAGAACAGCGCTGCCATTTCCCACGGCTACTGTCTCCATTGAGTATAGTGCATTGGGATGCAGTTGATTAATAATGAGCTGTTCCCTGTCTACTTTTGCCAACGTGAACTTCAATTTATCCAGAACTTCAACTTGAGTGTAAATTACTTCGACATATTCTACGCCGCGGTCAATCAAATTCTGTGCATTCCAAGTCAGCAGAAACGCATTGTATTTCACTTGGATCCAATGAAACACTTGCTTGACGGAATTTGTGCCTTCCGTTACGTCTTCTAAAATCCAACATCATACGGTGAGCATGTTTAAGGCTTCCCGTTTTAATTAGCTTGGGTTTGTAAAGCACTAGCCTTTAACGGCAGGACATTTATGCTCGTGTTTGCCATGACGTTGGTGTATCTGCCTTCAAAATGCGTGAATGTGGATGTATGAACTGCCAAGTGCTGGGGTTAGAGAGGATTATTATCTAGTGGTCGTCATCTCATTATGCACTAAAAGGTCGAACAAGGGAAACATAGGTGAGAATGCCGCTGCCATGGCAAAAACGGCATATTCATGCATGCAGGTGCAAAAATAGAAATGTGTGCAAAATAATAGTTGAGATTTTGACTAGGAATATGGCTGAAATTGATGTTTTACCGCTACAGCTCTGCTTTTTAGTGCGAGGGAGGAGGAGTGAATGAAACCGTTAGTAATCCGAATTCGAATGGGAATGGCAGATGCAATCGGCAAGCATTTCCTTCTCACATCGATATTGGCACAACTCAAGGGTGTTCGCGAAATAAATGCTACTACATTCATAGCTTTATCACTACGTCTTGTCAAACACTTTGTCATCAGCAGCCACCACAATTTTGCGTTCCATTTAAATTAGCGTTCGGCTTGTACTAGGGTAAAAGTGATTAATCTATACAAAATCAGTCGCCTGCTTTCAGTCCATCTATTTGCCGTTAACCCTGCCGTTTAGAATACCTTAGGCATTTTTCATACTCACGTAGGTTGTACTAGTTCTAACCTCTCGGTAGCAAAACGGGATTAAAAGGATATTTGCATTGACGCGCTGAGGCATTATTGATGCGCCATTGAAGGAAATTCGAAGCAGTGGATAATATGTGAATAAATGATTGTCAGCGAGAATTCAATTGCATTCTACATGGACATCGCTGTCAGAAGAGGCGAGAGTGTTGATTAGCATCAATGAACATTACTTTGCCTTAAAATCGAGGATGAGATAGACTGCAACACTGCCTAGGTTGTTTTCCCACAGCAGTAATATCAACCTTGCTATTGGAAGTGCTGATCTATGAGAGGCAGTGGTGTCACATTTGAGTCAAGAAAGCGCAAAGTAGGTAGGCCAGTTGTTTTGCCGTGGAGTGGAGTCTGATCGGGCCGAAAAGCACAAGGTGCTTGCATAAGCGCATAGCTCTGGCCGTCGGGAGTAATTCCTCGTGACATGTTCTGCTGCAAGTCCAAAACAAGTAGTGGCTAAATTGCGCAGACCATGTCAGCTCCATGAGTCGAGCATTGAACCTCACAGAGCACAGTCATGTAATATATTTTACCTGAGAATCCGGACAGACTTTTGCTTTCACATACAATGCCACAGTCTGGTAAAGCAATGCACTGAGATAGTAGCTTGGCTAAAATAATAGGTTGGCGAGATTGGGCCGCCAAAATGAGCCTAATGAGTGTTGTAGGAAATTAAAAGGGGGTAGACGTTTTATCGGCAAAGTATTCTCCTCAGTAGCAGCAAGTTGACTGTTGTGGCTGAATAATTTTGCCTAAGATAGCAGTGAATCACATGCCAGAAAGGAGGTCAAATTGAGTCACTCACACTGGCTGCAACGTGACAGAAGCGCTGCGGGTTCATCATTACGACCACAGCCCTAGTGATATGCAATGTTAAATGCCTTACTGCAAGGCCTTAATCAATGGATCGTAACATTCACAATCGGCGCCGATGCTCTCATATATGAGCATGAATGTGCTTAAAGAATAAGGCGTTGAGCTGGAATGCACCTCCGGGTCGACGAAACCGAAAGGAAAAGGACTCTTTCTGCTGCCCTACTCTACAGTTGAAAGCTTTCGTTCATCATCCTCTAGATTTGCTGATTTGAAACCTCTTCAATCGGTACGTTCGAAGCCTCCTTGCGAAGCCTACACACGACACCAGAACTTTCAAATGCCTTTATCTATTGACGTGCCAACTAGCTTTGGTGACAGCTCCGTTATCATTCTTCGAGCCAATGCAGCAGAGAAGCGGTGTTCATATTTTGTAAAGTTGTACTTTACGCAGATTATAGACTGACCACAGCCTATTAAGTGAAAGAATTTAGTGATGGCTGGGTAATCTGGCCCACCCACCTTAGCATGGGCAGCATAAGCTACTTTGTAAGAACGGCTAGGCGATTCCGCACAGGATAGAACTCGCTAGCGTTTTTCTACCCAAATTTCGTTTTTCCCGGCTTCGTATCATGCACATAGCAAATTGTGCGATGCCTATTTGGTCCTAATCATTCGTACCCAAAATCGGCCTTTCTTAAATAAATTTAGGCTCAACTGTTGCATTCGCAAAATTAATTATGGCAAGACTGAACATCGTTTTCAGCTGCATGCAATTTACATTTACGCAACAACAACAAATTTGCTGTTCCCAGTTACTTTGTTTTTTTTTAAATTAGTGCCACTCAGTGCCGATATTACTGGGCTATTTATGAGCCGTTTGTCTAAATGACAAAGAGTCTCAGATGCAGGCCAAAAAGTCCTAGCAGCTTGATAAGAGTGAGATTGATTACAGCGATCGACATGCGTAAACAGACCTCATAAGTGGGGAGTGTTAAGGTGATTGAGATCCAAACAAATGCAACGTTATTTACAGGCAGAGGCATCCACTAGCGGGAATAAACTTACCTGCTGCAAAACCCTCTCCGTCTTTGAGTTTAACAGGCCTCTCCTCTCCAAAGATCTGCGTACTAAATGCCAAAACGTTTGATCATCTACGACAAACGGCTATGTAGTGATGTACACTTAAAAGAAAAATCATTTTTTCTTCTGGCAATCAGCCTTCGCTTAGGTCGCGTACAATTCTTATACTCTGCTTTGAAATATGTCGCAGTGCCAATGAAAGTAAAAAGAGAAAGACCATAACCAACGCTAAATGCTGTTACCATTTATTCAGGCTTCGATATATATATATATATATAATGACTGTAAATTTTTAGGCTATCTTAAAGTAGCGAATTCTGTGCCAGGAATGGTGGCGCATCCAATAAGATTGTCGAAACTAGAAACCACTGATACGAATGCTTAATCATCTATCAAAAATAGTCACCAATTTTATTAACTTTATATGCTTGTAAAACAATAATTGTCTTATACTAATTATTATTTCCTAAAACCCTGAAATTGATTAAATTGTGCTTCTTCCCCGTCCCCCCATGCAGTATGTTGAGCTGCGAATTGTACGAATACAGTTTTGTTTCCCAAAGTTCCCTAATGTGAGCTGCAGTCGTTCTTTGTTAAATTTGGCATTCAAAACCAAGAAAAAAGAGGACAGCAGAATTCCATCTAGTCGTTTATAACTTGAGGAGTACTTGGAAAAGTGTCAGTTTTTACCTCTACTGTAACAAAACACGACAAACAGCATTAATTCCATGCCAACAGCAGTTGAGAGCCTGTGCGTGCCATGCATTTGTAGGCGCTGGCTTGAATTATCTTAAAATGTCATTTAGCCTGAATATTGAGATGGAGGGCAGGAGGATGCGGTCACGGAAAGCGTTGCAATAAAAGGAGAGGCTTTATCGATCGTCTGCTCCTTGCACCATTTAAGTATATGGTCAGAAGAGTGAAGGTGTCAAAAGGCTGTGGGATAGACGGTAATAAATTTGATCACAAAACGGCAGCGCAGTACATGAGGGAGGAAGGCATCATAAGCTGCAGTCATGTTGCGTTGGTGCTGGGTGTTATGGTCCCTTTGTTTATGCACCGGTCTCCTTACGTCTTCCTTATGCACTGCTGCGAGTCACCTCAGTTCACCTCATGAATCGAGAACTTCCGCAAGATATCGACTCTGTAACAAGGTGTTAAAGCCCAATTTTTGTCATTTCTGGTACTAAGTGAACAATAGAGTGCAGCTATATACAACAACTATCACTGTAGGCCCCTTATGCACGGGTCAGACCTAATCTGCCTACCCTACTTGAAGTGCGTGCTTTGCTAATTTACGAGAGAACTGCCCCACGCACGTGGCAAAGAATAGCATCAGCCATGACCTGCTGCCACCATATCCTGCCATTAGTTGTCACTCGCACTGATTTTCTGTTCTCGCTGATTGCATCATATGTTATCACCCTGAAGGCTAGTCTTCGGACAAAGAGGGGTGAGACACGACGAGCCTACATCAGCGGTACCCACTGGATGCAAAAGTTACTATTAAGTCACATGGCACCTCAGTCTCAACAAAAGTTAAATTTTCTTTTTCATTCCTGTATCTTAAGCACTCCATTTATTATGCCGGATTAAAGCCGAGTATTGTAACAACGCCTTACGCGGCCGTGCTGATACACAAGACAGGTATTTTTATCCTACTTTCCAGATTTGCTTTAATGGATAAATTGAATGATGTAATGCGTATGTTTTTACGTTCCCCTTAAGATTCATGACTAAATTTCTATAAAGGTTGCATACATTTCCCCGCTTTATTAATGTGCTTTCCCTATTTCGTACAAATTTAGGCCACGATTGCTATTTGCACGCAAATACCTTTACAAACTTTGCTTACTTGATTACAAATTTTTAGCGATAAGCACTCAGTGACTGCGAACCTTGTGACGAAACAAGCGATCGCTCACCTGAGAAAGAAGTGAGTTCTAAAATGCTAAATGGTTATCACTAAGTCCTTCCAGTAATTTTACAAAAACGTATGACCTAATTCAATTCGTCTACTCCTCTTGAAACGGATAAACGTCGAACCCATTACTTCCGGCTGCCACAGTTTATCATATTCAGGGCGCTGAAGAGTGGCAAATGGGTTTACGGTTGGCAGCATAGATAGTGGACAAAAAGGCAAAATCTTGACTTGCACATGAAATTCACACTTCTTTGACAACCAAAACTCTTATGATATATTAAACTAACCCATTGCAGAAAATTTTGGCATTCTCGATGGGTTACAAACAAAGAGCTCACGTTCTACTGAATGCACGTAGAACAATATGCGAATACCTCAGCCCTTTTGGCATAGCAAGCATTTGCGTTGCACTGCCGGAGTGGAAATCGGTTATCCTTTTGGAAAATCAACATTTATACATGAGCAAGTGGAATTAGATTAGCAAACATGTCCCCGCAGCTCTGTTGTCGCATTCGCAGTCACCATCCCTCTTGAGGATTAACGAATGCATAGAACAACATTTTGAACAAGTGAAATTCCATCTTCGGTTTCCATCCCTTCCTGTCCCCACGAATGCCTTTAAAAGGGAAGACTGCGTTTTAATAGAGTCCGCAATGAACACCAAAGTGCTGGCTCCTCCAGGCTTGACTCATTCGATGCTTGTGAAATTATCAATGAGAATAGTTAATTCCACTCGAAACACTGTGATAGCTGTTAGTGTAATGCGCCTCTTCAAAGTCATATTTTGTGTTACCTGAAAAGTACAGGCTCATTTTGCGCCTCCTTAAGGGCAGCGAATTTGAACGGCGTCAAGAAGGAAGATTAAGGCTAGCTGATTATGATTGCGCTTTCTATGTTATTAAACTTTCATCGCTCCTGCAGCATTGTCTGAATGTTAGGGCTGAATTGCACGACATAATGTCAAACCTCTCTTTTCTGATCAGGCATTTGGAATTATCATAATTGAAGACGAAGAACGCAAGAAGATTAGTGGGATGAAGTTCTTCTTAGACTGTGCCAATAAACTTGGCTTCATGGGTAACTCACCTCTGATGTCTGCACCAATGAACTGGCAAATGTGGTGCATTCGGGAGGATGTTACTCGGATCGCTAATTGCAGAGAATTATTTAAATGGGCATGTCAAGATGTCATTTGGAGGCGCATGTAAACACCTCTATTTCAATTAGCTGCGATGCCCCATGCAGTGCTCGAATCCCCCGATTGGTTCTTATAACTACTTCATAATTAAACTGAATCAATCACAATCAATCAAGTGATAAATCTACCATGTCTAGATCAGAATAACTTTTGCAGAAGTCTAAGCAGTAGGCATAATCCTCTCGATGGGCTTAATTCTTTTCAGTGACTTTATTAAACACAAATTCCTAAAGAAGCCTTCTTTGGCAGTAAATAGGGCGATGCTAAATGGTTATTGAGGTATTTACCCCGAATTTTATCGTCGGTAGAGCAGGATTTGATTGTAGATAGCAGAATCACAAGTAATTCTGAGTAGCAGCTTACATAACCAAACGAGACCAATGTTTTGAGCTAGCAAAAGATCCCATTGAAAGCTCACGGAAGGGAGCGTTCTACTTGAACTAGTTTAATGCACGACTGTCTCACTGAAACTCGTCAATGTATAGGAACATGCTTAAGACGGTTCTAAGAGAGGAGCCTGCAGCTTGAATCTGATTCCTATGCCGAGGGGCTTGCCGTCTATTTCTAACTTTATGCGTGCATAATCACCTGATGTGGGTTGCTTGAGCTTTTGCAGCTTTTGTTTGGTATGGCGCGAAGGGCAGATAAATGTAGACTCTGCCTTATCTGCTTCAGCGACTTCATCTACTTTATCGTCTGGACTGAACCTATTCATTTTATTGCCTTCCGATTTATACACTTCTCGAAGCTTACTACCTTCTGATGGCTGCCCCAAGTAAATGTGGCAATAATGTCCAGTGTCTCTAGTTTATCGTCACATCAGTTACGTCCCTCTTCTCTGCTGCAATCTCAATAGTTGATAACTTTATTTGTACGGCAGGCACCTTACCAGCTGGAAAATGGCTAAATTGAGCTCATCCGGCGGTAAATATTCTTTGTTTACGCAGTTATTATTTGATATAGCCTAATTAAAAATTTAGAAAAACTGACTGCATTAATGTCCCCTGTATTATCCAAAGGATTCCAACGCTCAGTTTTATTGGTAATGGTGACTTGGGCCATGCTGCGTTTTACAATTTCATAATCGGCAATGACATGCCATCTTTTCAACTCCACCTCTACTCTCTACACTGCATCCACTCCAAGACATCGCAACGTTTTGTATTTTTACCTTAATTTTTTAACATTTTTATAGAACCCTACCCTTGCGTGTAATAGTGATCGAAAAAAACAACAGAAGCAACGATTGCTGCATTTCTGCCAAATGTCAAGATAAGTCTACACACGTAGGCAGTAAGTTGAGACATATCATTGGAGAACTCTAGAAAGCAAGCAGATATCTTTCGCATTCTTCACTTTGTCGTCGGAGGCCTTTTGTCAAAATTAGTGCGCAATAGATATCGTGATGCGACGAGCTCAGTTAATACTGCCACGTCGTGGCAGTAGCAAACATTCCCATTAGCACATGGAAACACTCATGAAGGATGTCAGCCTCAAAGGATTAATAAAGTGTGGTGATACACCGTCTAATGTGGAATTTGGTTTTTTCACCTCTCAAGACCTCAATGCCTTGCACCTTTCACAACTATGAACAAAGTTATTTTCCTGCTCTTAATCAAAAGCTGAGGAGAGCATGTGAATTCGAATTATGACTGTTAATATTTGAATAGTTGACTACGCGGTGTTTAAGGATATAAGCTTTTACATGCCACTTGAAAACAATTTCGGGATAGCCTTTTGCTATTTGCAAATGGATGTCAAAAAGCCAACAAATGTAAAAATCGTAAAAATTAAAGGCATTTTGCCACCACGTTTTCCTCCTTTACTGCTTCATCCAAACCTCTTCCTCACCAACCTCATTTACATGCGTCGCTGCTAAAATATTGTCGCAACTAGTGTATTTTACTTATAAAGGTAAACTATGAAGTGCGACTTCGAGTGTGCCACTTGATAGAAACTTAGATTCCTTTTACAAAGCCCATTCTTACGAAACAAATGCAGAGCTACTCTTCTCCACAGGTGGTGTGAGAATGATCACATTTGCAACCACTGGTTGAGTTAACATCTCTCCCATCACCCAGCTAATTGCGAAGTCAACTCAATGGGTCTCAAGCGCCATAAAGCAGCCACCACTGACCATAAATCAATTTCACAACTTAGCACTTCAGAATGGCAGAAGGAGAGCAAAGAAACCATTTTCTTCGTTCTTTCGGCACATTTTAATGCGTCTACTAAGATATAAATAAAGCCCAAACTGATGAAGAGAATTAGCACAGTTTACAGCTGTTGCCGATGTTAGGACAAGCCAAATGCAGAACTCTATGTTTGAAGAGAAGAATAGCAGGCTCTATGCAGCTATCCTTTTTAATGCTCTATTTATGCAATCGCCAGAAGCTTGTGTCATGGGTAAACGGTAAGCAAAATTTAAGCTTTTGTTAAATGGTAAACCAAGACAACAGCATGAGGAAGGGAAAACTTAGCAAAATAGGCAGAAGCAAAATTAGAGGAAGATATCGCTTCCCACGATGTTAGTACGCCACTCGCTGATATTGCACCTGATGCAAAACACCATGCACCAAGCACCTCAGTTCCCATATAGTTTACTCATTTTGGCGAATATATATATGACTATTGTCTGATTCGATGAGCTTGTCGCAGAACCCTCAGAATGCATTAGTGACATTAAAAAGTGGGGGAAATTGCGTGGTCTATGTGTTTTTTTTGCCTTATGCTCGAATTTATTTGGCAAGGGCAATTTTTTTCAAAATCCGAAACAGTCCAGATCCGTAATGTGTACTGTTTGTGTTTCACTCCATTTGCAAACCTGAATTCATTTCTCGGTCATGCTGTCAGAGCACATATTTGTGAGTTTACATCTGCTTGCATTCGATCGAATGCAGTGTAACTCTGCTCTACAGCCATGGCTTTGGCATCCCTCGCAAACCCCTACATTTATGCCTCTATTTGCTACGCCGCAATTGAAAGAAACGCGAACACAGAAATGCGTCTTTATTGCATGGAATGCTTTACGTGGGAGAAAATGAATTATCATACGCGTACACGTTATCTCTGCAGGCATTACATCATCCACTGAGTGCAGCTTTAAACGACTGTCCATTTATTGATTTATTCTTCTTTTTCCTTGCAGACCCTTAATGCAAATTACTTGAATAAAATGTACCTACAAGCTGTCACGCTAGCAAAATATGCAAATCTCTAGCAGACTTCATGCTAACTCTATATCTTTTCATCGTGGTCGACAGCAGTGTAAGAAAAGAGCATTCATTGTGCGATAGCTAATAGTTTATTGCTTTAAGGAACTCACATGGGCACTGATGGTGGACGGGTCATATTGTGTTAAAAATTGATCAGGCCTTTCCTGGTTGAAATGGCAGGATAAGCATCGAATCCAATTGTTTTACATTCGATTACGCCATATGCCTAGATCTTCACAGACCAAATGAACTGCTTAATCATCTGCAATTGCGGCGAATATGTTTACTGTTTTCTGTGTTTTCGTGACCTCCTAGGAGATGCCTTAATTCCCATTTTAAAGGATTCCAATTGACATTAAGCTTTTAAAACATACATGTACTCAATACGAAGCAAGTTTCCGCACTAATTTTTTGGGTTTTATCCTGGTTATTGCTATTGGTGTATGTTTCCATTTTGACCTAGAAAAAAAACACGCAAAATAGTAGAACATGACCAGCTTGTAAAACACAGAGGCAGTTGCGAAATCTGACTAGATACATTATGCAAGGAGAGCGACCTAGGATTTATTTTCAATGCTACTAAGGGAATCCAAACTAGCTGCACGCCTAACAAGTGAACGAATGCTGGTTTCATGGCACGGAACTTTTCTGGAACTCAAGGTTTCAATTTTTGATGTAATAAGTTGTTGTCAAATTTTTGTATAAAACTCTATTTGCAAGATTTAATTTAAAAGGACCAAAGTAAAAGTGCTTTGTGGCAATGACTAATGTGTCTATGAGAAGCCCATCGGATAACTAAATGCAATGTCTTAAGTTACAATCCACCCTTCATTGCTCAATGGAACTTCACTATAATTTCAGAATACTTAGATGCAAACATTGATGCGGTTGAATATTTCTGACATTTACATTGTATCTGTCCAAAGATTCAGTCGTAAGGCGAAGTGAGGAATGAGCAGTGAATAATGTGTTTGACATCCTGCCTTTTATGACTCTGGCGTGATGCGGCGACGTATGCTTAGATTCCTGCTTGACAATAATGAGTGCGTACTGGTCATAATTAGGGCTTTTCCCACCATGTAGTTTTGCCAAAGGTCTTTGCGGAAATTAAGGTAAATGAATATAACAAGAGGATCTGTTAAGACCTAAACTATCCCAATCCTTTCTAAGCAACTGATAATTACCTATTCTGTTGAAGAATGAGGCCTTCTTAAACCTGCTGCACCCCTGAGTTCTTTAATATCATAACTGATTTTATCTGATCTGCTTCTACGTCTCAAGGTCACCTCATGAAATGGCACTATTCCAGCTCTTACACATGCTCAAGGAACAATTTTGCAATGCACTACTGTGATAGGTCGCGGTATATCGATGTTCTATGAAAAGCAGTCGTGTGATTTAAAGAGTACAACATCCAAGGAGCACAAAAGAGCTGACTAGTCTCTGCAATTCACGACAGGCTTCGAGTTGAGATATTTATTTAGTTGGGTGATCAACACATTAGAGATAAATGCCAGAACGCTTCGCCTTTGTATACTAATAAATAATAAATTTTATAGCTTAAATCTTAACTGTCTTCATCACAGGGTGAATACCAAAGCGCAAAAGACGCACCACAGAATGAGGATAGAGCTTTTTTGGCCCCAAAAATTAAAACTAAGCGTGTCGTTGTCATTCGGCATTACATACTTAATATGAGATATGTTAAATCGTTAATTCTCAATAATATAGAAGCATCCACTCAACCTTTAGACTTTCGGCAAGCGAAAAAAGAAAATTTGCACAAATTAAAGCATGTAAGAGGCGGCAAACTAGATCGAGCATCATTCTAATAAAAGCTCTGTTTTCAGCAAGTGCAAGTTGTTCGCCTTCAAACAGCCTGTTCTCTACTGGAAGGGAGTTCGGAGGAAGAGTTTCATAGACCTGCATTAATTTGTAATGACGATATAGCGGAATATTAAAAATTGCCGATGATGTGCGCAGTTTTGTTTGATTAGAAAATTTTCAAAAGTGCCGCTACTGAGTAGGTAGATATGTCATGACATCGCTCCAATTTCCCGTCAAATTCGAACTATGATTGGCTTATTCCCAACTGATAAAAATTTGTGGCAAAGATGGCTATGTATGATAGACGAGTTTTTCTAAATTCCTGTACCTGAGCGATAAATGGCACCAGCTCTTCTTTCCAATGATCACAGTTTCAAGCGAACATTAAGTGTAGACAAATTGAATGCTAGGGAATAAAAGGAACACCGATGTTCACTGAGTTCGTCTCCTCCAGACAAACCATCGCCTTCACCCGTATTTACCTTTACGATTCTTGCTTGCTTCTTTGGGACGAGATTCATTTTCCAATTTTCACTGAATTTCTGGCAAACGGAGCGGTTTGCTTAATTTTGCATGCCCTTAAGAAAATAAATCTGACATCTGACACTGATCTCAACTTGAAATTGTGGGCAAATTAGTTCCTGTAGCTTGTTCAGTCTTGCTTAATTTCGACTACCTTGCTTATGATTTTAAGGAATGTGTACCATCGCTTCATGTACGAGCCACTAAATAGACGGGGTAAAAATATTCTGACTTACCCACATTTAAGCCTCAAAGCTACTCTCCGTCAAAAGTACGGTATTTTCATACGTGGATCCTTTTGTTTACCCCAATAAGTGACGCAAATCAAAGGTTGCGATTATTACCTCAAATGGAAAAAAGACATTATTGGATGTGGCAGTATTTTCGCCCATTCATGTAATGGAGCATTCAGTTGGGGACTCTCAGATAACTTCCAATTTGTTAATGCACCCCGTACATCCAAGGAGGGAACCCCAAAGAGAAGACTCGCGTAGGTTGGAGTACAGGTGTCTAATCATTTATTAATTAGATGCAAGTGATAATCAGGAATAAAGACATTTGTAGCGCGTTCAAGGTGAGAGAGGTGTGGAGGAGGGCTTGTGCACTGTCGACTAGAATTTCGGTAACCCCCAGTTATAATTTCTCGAACCAGAGAGACACGAAATATTTGGGGTTTATCTTCACATAGCGCGTACTCTTTTTTCTTCACCATCATCGTCTCAAGTCCTCGTTCATTACAGATTATTTCACCTAAAGAGGAACATAGGTGCGTTTTAGGTTGGCTATTTGTTAAGTCGTACCCCTCTAGATTTGCTACCTCGCCTACCATTTTTGAGGTCTTTTTCATTTGATATTTTGGCCTGGAAGGTGTGCTTATTCAAAATAAATAAGTCCTCCAACCGCAATCCTGATGAAGTACAAAAACTACCAAGGCTAAAAATTAATGTTGTACTTCTGATATTTTGTCTGCACCATGCATTTTAAATTTCCATCGCATATTAAAATACAGGCTACATTGGGAGAAATCAAAAAGAGGCGCATAAACAAATCGATGAACTATGCTGTTGTCATTTCACCTGCTTAAGTAATCTTAATTGTTTCCAAAGTAGAGCATTTTATGGTGTACATCTGGGTTATGAGAAGTTGATAAATCGCAGTCCATTTTAAGTGGATCTGCAATCCATTTTACAGCAACCATTGGGGTTTGGATGTTTAATGATGACCTGCCAATGAAGAGGTGTTTGCTACTTTCGACAATGCCATCATTTACTTCATGTCTCCTAGACAGCCCTAATGGATAGCTATTTCTGACATTGTCAGTCGGCTATTATTCAAAAGCCTTGCGCAGAATTAAAATACTTTGTTCACATTAATCATTGTAATGCACATTAAGCGTCCAAAATACGTATGAATTTCGTTTATCTCTATTCAATGAATAACTACGATTTCAGAGGTTCAGATAGCCGAAAACTACACTCACATGCATAGACACTAGCCTCTTTACTAATGTGGACTTCTTTTGTGTTTACAACTGTTTCCAACCTATCGGGACCCCTAGCATCTCAGAATGTAGGATTAACATGAGAAACACAGGTGAAGCTATTTTGGTCAAAGAACCAGACTTCACCCCACTTTACTGGCGCCGAGGCCCCACTCAACACTTATTGAGCAGCTTCAGGGCAAAGCACAGCTGAAGAAATTATTAACCCGTCATGCGTCAACATCTAACCACAATACTAGTTTGCTCGACCACAGGTGCACTGCGAGTAAAAGGCTCATGCGCACCCTTTTTGGCAATGGGACACTTATGACGTCCTATTACTAGCAAGTTCTTTTAATAATATGGCGTCGTGACAAATCTTAGGCAAGTGCGATATGATTGGTAAAATGCGCTTATTTAAGTGCGAGTCAACTGGGTTATGTCAAGAGACGAGAACGGGATTCGAGAACTGATGGGTCTCCTTGCACTTCACGCCTCACGCCTGCGTCGTAAGAGCTGCTGCGCATTTCCGATCACTTAATTAGTGATTTGCGAGGAGAAACCACTAACATATAAGAAATTTTTGTTCTAGCACAGAGGTCTATTCGCAAGCTTATCCTATCCGTGATCCTCTGTTGCCATTGCTGCAGGCAATATATCCCACACAAAGCAAGATACCAGGCTATTCTGTTCAAAATGAGCAAATAATGAGGTCTAAGGCCGCATTCTAAGCAGAACACGCTTAATGAGGACGAAGCAGGTCAAAAACAAAACCAGACGGAATTTGGCTTAGATGATGTAAAGTTTTCCAAAGTAAAGCCATCCTTAAAGCATATTAGGCAAACTAAGCAAATTAATTTTGAGTAGATTTTGGCTATGAAGATCACTGTACGCACCACTAGGAAGCAGGTTGATGCATAAAATTTTCTGGTGATGCACACGTTTCTTGAAAAGTTCTTTTTGTTGGTTGTCAAGCCTGCCTACAACTGGGATTACAGCGCGGTGCGCACACAGATCACATGACTAATATGCATGCCCTACGTGTTAGCAGATGGCGCATGAGTCCACGTTAGCTTACTTACAGGTTCACCTGACATTCTCCATGTTTCTACACTTTCCTCCGTACTTCGCGTCTGCATTATATGCCTAACTCTATTTCCTGAAATTAACTGAATGCAGAATTATTTGCTAAAGTGAGTCTTGAGATCATCACCAAATAACAAGAGCCGTGTGCCTCAACTGATGGATCTTGGTGATTATCATATCAGCAAGAGCTGAGGTATGCTTTCTTAAAGTTGATAAATTTATATCAAGTCTTTTAAAAAAGTAATACTTATCGATTCTCAGGCTGATAAGGAGGAAGATGCTCCAACCCAAGTACGAGTGTGGGGGATGGCCAGATAATCAAATAACAGTAGACAATTTGTTGCTGCTAGCCGCTGAATCTCGCTAGTGCAATAAACAGTAAATTAGGTGCGAATGGTCACAGACTGAAGTGAAAGCATAATACTTTTGGGCTTTAGAGAAACATTTGTAGGATTGGAGACAACGCTAGTATTAAAAGGTAGTATTGAATCACTGTCAATTTTTTGCAGTTTAATGTTGCAGTGAAAATATTCGCAAGGTTGGACTCCCTTGAGACTCGATCAATGAGAATTCAACCCAAATACTAAGCTTTGTATTCGTTGTTAGAGAATTGTATAGTGCGGTTGGTCTCTTAATTGCTAAGCAAAGACAGAAGATTAATGGGGTTTGCGGTGACTAAATAGCAGTTTTGACAAAAAAACATTTGAACTGTAGCATTAATCGTAGATGAAATGGTTGATAGCTTGCGCAGGTTAGGGCGTGGACGCAACTTAGGGTGCAGTGGCCAAAGTTTTGGGGCAGGCCTGCTACTCATGATAACTAGGGAAGTTATGAAACAAATTCCTTCGTCCTGATGGTTGTTGGGATTCGATGGACCTGTCTTTTATTTCCTTTGCAGAAGCCCGGGCTGAAGGGGATATTGTGGATCCTCTGGTGGCAACTAGCTCTCTTTTCTTTCCCACCGTGGTCATTAAAAGATTTGGAACGGATCCTTTTTCCTTGGCGATCGTTGACACTCCATCCCCTTCTTTCCATAGCGGCGCATTTTTCCATAATATCATTTTACCATCTATAAGTCAATCAAATGCTAATAGTACTTGAATAGGTAAGTTAGACAGTCGCATTAGTCATAATTGTCTTATGGCCTGTTTTAGATACGATGGGAGGGGGTACGATTCGAGTCTACGAATTATTTTGTAGCGTCAAGAGGCCCTTTTGACAAAGTCTAGTCAACTGCATGCAATTGTGCAGCATTCGGCGAAATAATTAGAAGCACTCACCTCTTCTCAAATATGGCGTGGTTATGTTTACTATTCTAATGACATCACGAACGTATCTATGCTTCCACAATTGTCCCTTTACGTGAGTGCTCTAACAGACAGAAATGGTTTGCCCCGGTGTTAAATTTGTAAAGACGTGGACTAGAACTAGAGAAAGATAAATCTTATCCTGCTGTCCATTGTCGAGATTCCGGTTGACAATACAGCAAATAATATGGCCGTAGGGTTCAGGAGGTGGAGCCCATCTCAGCCGCACCGAGGCAGAGTTGGTTGCCCTTAGCTTTACCTTCCGCGGAACGTTAGAATCTATGCAAAGGAGAACGTTGATTTGACACTATTGTCAGGATGTCGATGCAATTTTATTAGTCTCCGTGTGCTCTTACTTGTCCGTAATTAAATGCTGGTGAATGTAAAGTGGTCAAGCGCCAAGTCGAGGAACAAATAAGTGGGGTTAATGCTAAAAGAATAGCCCCAAACATTTCGCTTTTAGTGCTGATGTGTCAGGCAGCATGCCTTAAGTACCAGGCAGTATAACTCGGCGCTAGTGAACGAAGACAAGATCTCTCCATGGCCTTTTGTACCCTAAACTTTTCGAAATTAAGGCGCGTCATATTTTATTACGACCTCAAATTTATCGAAAATACATCCAATAACTCGATATTGTACAGCTTAATAGGCAAGCTACAAAAACCGGAAAAAAGCTGCCTTTGTGCCTGTTTTGCATACCTGTGGTACGATATGAGGCATTTTGCAAAGATAATTATTATAAAATTGTGCAGTTCGTCGTTAACGTTCCTATTTTAGCATCGGCCTCCACCTGATGCACGAAGAAGGCATCTGCGTCTGTGGTTTAGGGGTCAACAAAATATTTATTATTACTCTCAATGAAGACTTTCAGTGTTTTCAATCAGCTAGATATGTGTTTTTTTCACAACACAGCCCAATTACAGATTACAATGCATCCTTTTGTGTTGACGTCACTAAATGCATTAATTTCGACTTTATGTCGCAGGAAGTTAAACTTTAGTGATAATGCTTTCGGGTCCCTTTGACCAAGCCCAGTTTTAACACAAGTTCCACACTTCCTGATATGCCTAGGCAGAACCCTGCTTACCAAAAGTAAATGTTGATTTGAAGGCATCTCGTTGTGTGTTAGCCAATGGAAAACGAGCTCACGTTGGCTCAGTCACAAGTGCACCCGATGACCTCTATGGTTTCACAGAAATAGGCTTTATTTCTCCTCTTCGCGGAACTTCTTAAAACCACGGTTTAGTTCAAATTGGTTGGAGAACTAGGAACTGGAATTAACCCAACGTTTGCCATCAAATTAGGTTAAGTGGAATCTGACTGCTTATTTGAGTGCCTTGTGCGGTTTACATATTGTGTTGGTCATCGGCGCACTCATTAATTAAGCAAATTCTAGAATGTCTCTGATAGAATTTAGGCAGTTTAAAATGCAGCGAAACCTCAGTTAATACTTTAACGATGGGATGTTAATTCCGCTTATTCTTAATCGCCACTGAAGCACTAAGAGACTCTACAAAGATGCATTATATGCAACTGATACGTCTCCACAGGGTGCGAAGAACAGGCTAGGTGATGCTGCAGAAATGCAACAAAGCTCAGGATTTAAAAAATCTAACGTCTTTACTTTAATGTAAGGTGTAGTGAGAGAAGCACCAGATTTCGTTAACTGCACATAAACAGGTATTTCGGATAAATGAAAGTTTGCTGACAGTTAAATGAATGGCTTGCTCTTTGCTTCTCTGCACAATTTTATTTCACCCGTGATCTGCCATCCAGGCGCTCTGGTGTTTACGCTTTTTTTCAAATACATTGCCACTTCTATGTAACGAGAGGGATTCGATTTTCTTTAACTGCTTCAATTCGACTACGAATTCGTAACGCATCGTTTTCCAAATGTTTAGGATATTACTCTACTTTCAGCGTGATTGTTCGGTGCAACCTCGTTGAGGACTCAGTGGACTAGGATTTAGCATTTTGAATATTGTCGATTTTTGGTGGTTAAACGGTCTACATTTGGTTTAAAAGAAAATTTGAACGGAGACTATGTACTATTTAGGCATGTTCTCAACGTGACTTAATCGCGCAAATCTGAAGGGGGTAATGCTGTAAATCCTTTTATTAGGAACAAAGAATCACACCATCAAAAATGTCTAAGAGGCCGTGAATATAGCCTTTGCGTTTATGGCCGCACTTGTTGGGTTTCTCATTGCATCGCCATTCAGTGGGTGCCATGAAAACCATAATGTTCTAGGGTAACCTGTTTCCTCTCTTTAGTTTGGTACATGATGGCTTTATAGTGTGAGGCTTTGATCGATCTCCACCATGTGACTGCAGTGGAGGTGGCGATAGCAAGGCTTTCTTCGTTGCAGCAACAATCTCTATCATATGACTGCAGTGGAAGTGGCAAGAGCGGGGCTTTCTTCGTGGTTGCAGCATCGATCTCCATGGTGTAACTGCAGATGAAGTGGAGAGAGTTGAGCTTTCTTCGTTAAAGCATCGATCACTATCATGTGACTGCAGTGGAAGTGGTGATGCAAATCTTTCTTCGTTGCAGCATCAATCTCCATCATGTGACTGCAGTGGATGTAGCGAGAGCAGAGCTTTCGTGGAGGCAGCATTGATCTCCATCATATGACTGCAGTGGAAGTGGCGAGAGCGGAGCTTTCTTTGTGGTTGCAGCATCGATCTCCATCATGTGACTGCAGTGAAAGTGGCGAAAGCGGAGCTTTCTTCGTGGTTGCAGCATCTATCTCTACAATGTGACTGTAGTGGAAGTGGCGAGAGCGGAGCTTTCGTGGTGGCAGCATCGAGCTCTATCATGTGACTGCAGAGAAAGTGGAGAGAGTTGAGCTTTCTTTGTTGCAGCATCGATCACTATAATTTGACTGCAGTAAAAGTAGCGAGAGTAATGCTTTCTTTGAGGCAGCATCGATTTCCATCATGTGATTGCAGTGGAATTGGCGAGAGCGTAGCTTTCTTCGTGGCAGCATCGATCTTTTTTATGTGACTGAAGTGAAAGTGGCGAGAGCGGAACTTTCGTGGTGGTAGCATCGATTTCCATCATGTGACTGCAGTGGAAGTGGCGAGAGCGGAGCTTTCGTGAAGGCAGCATCGACCTCCTTCATGTGATTGCAGTAAAAGAGGCGAGAGCGGAGCTTTCTTCGTGGTTGCAGCATCAATCTCCATCATGTGACTGCAGTAGAAGTGGCGAGAGCAGAGCTTTCTTCGTCGCACCATCCGTCCCCACCATGTAACTGCAGTGGAAGTGGCGAGAGCGGTGCTTTCGCGTTTGCATCATCCACCTTCATAATGTGACTGCATTGGAAATGGGGGGCGCGGAGCTTTCGTGGTGGCAGCATCGATCTCCATCATGTGACTGCAGTGTAAGTGGCGGGATCCAAATTTCTTCTCAATCATTAAACCTTTTCGCTTCTAAAGGCCTACTTTAATACCAATTAAAGGCGCAGTGGCACTCATTGTAGCGTTTTTTGCCTCTCAGATGATTTAGAACTTTCATTCCCTACATATTTTAAACTAATTTATACAGTATGCATCGGCACCTTGCATCACCTACCATGAAGTATTTTTATTACAATCGTTAATTTATCGCGGTGTAGTCACTAGATTCTACTAGAAGTACGGCTTTATTAGCTGAACTGAGGGGGCCCCAAACTGCACCAGCTGTGAATGTAAGTGGAAACGCATACATATCGGTGCAGTAGCCTTAGCGTCTTTTCTCAAATTTTCAACTAAACACTATTAATGCTTCAACTTTGGCATTCGACTTGTTTCAATCTCTTTTCCTGCTGAACATATTTAGGTGCTTTATTTAACTTTGAGTTCGGAAGCAATAGTTAGATGATTTCGTTTGCAGCTATTGCAAACCGGAAAGCCGTTACGGCTAAAAACTTGTAGAGGTGGCTGAGAAAAATTGGCACCATTTCGCCGTAATCGTCAAAAAGTCTCTTCCTGCTTGTGTATGCAGTACAAATGCAAAGCATGCAAGTAATCTCGCTCTAATAGATCCTATCTGTTAGGCTCCCTGTCCCTAATACATGCAACAATCAAAATGCACACAACTTTAATGCCTTTCAATGGAGTGGTGGTGCATTGTGCTTGATTTGAAATAGTTTACTGAGCCACCGGCGATGGTAATTGGTTATGGTGACAGGCATCTGCCTATGGGAGCTATGCGACCACTTTATTTCCACTCAAGTATTGTAATATGGGAAATCCTTTTTGTGGTACATAAAAGAAGTTGCGATGTGGTTCACGGGGTTTCAAGTGTCAATTCACTGAAATTCAAATGTCTTGATTTGTGGTGCGCACAGGCTGATCGAAAGCCGCCTACGTCCGGAGAATAGAAATGGATAAGGCGAGCACACTGAGGACAAGAGAAAAAAAGCATGAAGGATAAAGAGCGCCCCCTCTATCTGCAATTGTTGGTTAACCAAATAAATCAAAGCTGAACAGGAGTGCAAGTAAGTAAACAAGCGCATTTATGGCTTTGCAAAAGAGGAGTTGCAACTTTGAGCCCCTGTGTGGGTGTCCGTAATGCTCCATTAATCACATAATTGCCACTGTAATAGGGCTGTATCAAAAAAAAAGCCTCACACTATAAAGCCATCATGTACCAAACCCTAGAACATTATGGTTTTCATGGCACCCACTGAATGGCGATGCAATGAGAAACCCAACAAGTGCGGCCATAAACGCAAAGGCTATATTCACGGCCTCTTAGACATTTTTGATGGTGTGATTCTTTGTTCCTAATAAAAGGATTTACAGCATTACCCCCTTCAGATTTGCGCGATTAAGTCACGTTGAGAACATGCCTAAATAGTACATAGTCTCCGTTCAAATTTTCTTTTAAACCAAATGTAGACCGTTTAACCACCAAAAATCGACAATATTAAAAGTGCCAAATCCTAGTCCACTGAGTCCTCAACGAGGTTGCACCGAACAATCACGCTGAAAGTAGAGTAATATCCTAAACATTTGGAAAACGATGCGTTACGAATTCGTAGTCGAATTGAAGCAGTTAAAGAAAATCGAATCCCTCTCGTTACATAGAAGTGGCAATGTATTTGAAAAAAAGCGTAAACACCAGAGCGCCTGGATGGCAGATCACGGGTGAAATAAAATTCTGCAGAGAAGCAAAGAGCAAGCCATTCATTTAACTGTCAGCAAACTTTCATTTATCCGAAATACCTGTTTATGTGCAGTTAACGAAATCTGGTGCTTCTCTCACTACACCTTACATTAAAGTAAAGACGTTAGATTTTTTAAATCCTGAGCTTTGTTGCATTTCTGCAGCATCACCTAGCCTGTTCTTCGCACCCTGTGGAGACGTATCAGTTGCATATAATGCATCTTTGTAGAGTCTCTTAGTGCTTCAGTGGCGATTAAGAATAAGCGGAATTAACATCCCATCGTTAAAGTATTAACTGAGGTTTCGCTGCATTTTAAACTGCCTAAATTCTATCAGAGACATTCTAGAATTTGCTTAATTAATGAGTGCGCCGATGACCAACACAATATGTAAACCGCACAAGGCACTCAAATAAGCAGTCAGATTCCACTTAACCTAATTTGATGGCAAACGTTGGGTTAATTCCAGTTCCTAGTTCTCCAACCAATTTGAACTAAACCGTGGTTTTAAGAAGTTCCGCGAAGAGGAGAAATAAAGCCTATTTCTGTGAAACCATAGAGGTCATCGGGTGCACTTGTGACTGAGCCAACGTGAGCTCGTTTTCCATTGGCTAACACACAACGAGATGCCTTCAAATCAACATTTACTTTTGGTAAGCAGGGTTCTGCCTAGGCATATCAGGAAGTGTGGAACTTGTGTTAAAACTGGGCTTGGTCAAAGGGACCCGAAAGCATTATCACTAAAGTTTAACTTCCTGCGACATAAAGTCGAAATTAATGCATTTAGTGACGTCAACACAAAAGGATGCATTGTAATCTGTAATTGGGCTGTGTTGTGAAAAAAACACATATCTAGCTGATTGAAAACACTGAAAGTCTTCATTGAGAGTAATAATAAATATTTTGTTGACCCCTAAACCACAGACGCAGATGCCTTCTTCGTGCATCAGGTGGAGGCCGATGCTAAAATAGGAACGTTAACGACGAACTGCACAATTTTATAATAATTATCTTTGCAAAATGCCTCATATCGTACCACAGGTATGCAAAACAGGCACAAAGGCAGCTTTTTTCCGGTTTTTGTAGCTTGCCTATTAAGCTGTACAATATCGAGTTATTGGATGTATTTTCGATAAATTTGAGGTCGTAATAAAATATGACGCGCCTTAATTTCGAAAAGTTTAGGGTACAAAAGGCCATGGAGAGATCTTGTCTTCGTTCACTAGCGCCGAGTTATACTGCCTGGTACTTAAGGCATGCTGCCTGACACATCAGCACTAAAAGCGAAATGTTTGGGGCTATTCTTTTAGCATTAACCCCACTTATTTGTTCCTCGACTTGGCGCTTGACCACTTTACATTCACCAGCATTTAATTACGGACAAGTAAGAGCACACGGAGACTAATAAAATTGCATCGACATCCTGACAATAGTGTCAAATCAACGTTCTCCTTTGCATAGATTCTAACGTTCCGCGGAAGGTAAAGCTAAGGGCAACCAACTCTGCCTCGGTGCGGCTGAGATGGGCTCCACCTCCTGAACCCTACGGCCATATTATTTGCTGTATTGTCAACCGGAATCTCGACAATGGACAGCAGGATAAGATTTATCTTTCTCTAGTTCTAGTCCACGTCTTTACAAATTTAACACCGGGGCAAACCATTTCTGTCTGTTAGAGCACTCACGTAAAGGGACAATTGTGGAAGCATAGATACGTTCGTGATGTCATTAGAATAGTAAACATAACCACGCCATATTTGAGAAGAGGTGAGTGCTTCTAATTATTTCGCCGAATGCTGCACAATTGCATGCAGTTGACTAGACTTTGTCAAAAGGGCCTCTTGACGCTACAAAATAATTCGTAGACTCGAATCGTACCCCCTCCCATCGTATCTAAAACAGGCCATAAGACAATTATGACTAATGCGACTGTCTAACTTACCTATTCAAGTACTATTAGCATTTGATTGACTTATAGATGGTAAAATGATATTATGGAAAAATGCGCCGCTATGGAAAGAAGGGGATGGAGTGTCAACGATCGCCAAGGAAAAAGGATCCGTTCCAAATCTTTTAATGACCACGGTGGGAAAGAAAAGAGAGCTAGTTGCCACCAGAGGATCCACAATATCCCCTTCAGCCCGGGCTTCTGCAAAGGAAATAAAAGACAGGTCCATCGAATCCCAACAACCATCAGGACGAAGGAATTTGTTTCATAACTTCCCTAGTTATCATGAGTAGCAGGCCTGCCCCAAAACTTTGGCCACTGCACCCTAAGTTGCGTCCACGCCCTAACCTGCGCAAGCTATCAACCATTTCATCTACGATTAATGCTACAGTTCAAATGTTTTTTTGTCAAAACTGCTATTTAGTCACCGCAAACCCCATTAATCTTCTGTCTTTGCTTAGCAATTAAGAGACCAACCGCACTATACAATTCTCTAACAACGAATACAAAGCTTAGTATTTGGGTTGAATTCTCATTGATCGAGTCTCAAGGGAGTCCAACCTTGCGAATATTTTCACTGCAACATTAAACTGCAAAAAATTGACAGTGATTCAATACTACCTTTTAATACTAGCGTTGTCTCCAATCCTACAAATGTTTCTCTAAAGCCCAAAAGTATTATGCTTTCACTTCAGTCTGTGACCATTCGCACCTAATTTACTGTTTATTGCACTAGCGAGATTCAGCGGCTAGCAGCAACAAATTGTCTACTGTTATTTGATTATCTGGCCATCCCCCACACTCGTACTTGGGTTGGAGCATCTTCCTCCTTATCAGCCTGAGAACCGATAAGTATTACTTTTTTAAAAGACTTGATATAAATTTATCAACTTTAAGAAAGCATACCTCAGCTCTTGCTGATATGATAATCACCAAGATCCATCAGTTGAGGCACACGGCTCTTGTTATTTGGTGATGATCTCAAGACTCACTTTAGCAAATAATTCTGCATTCAGTTAATTTCAGGAAATAGAGTTAGGCATATAATGCAGACGCGAAGTACGGAGGAAAGTGTAGAAACATGGAGAATGTCAGGTGAACCTGTAAGTAAGCTAACGTGGACTCATGCGCCATCTGCTAACACGTAGGGCATGCATATTAGTCATGTGATCTGTGTGCGCACCGCGCTGTAATCCCAGTTGTAGGCAGGCTTGACAACCAACAAAAAGAACTTTTCAAGAAACGTGTGCATCACCAGAAAATTTTATGCATCAACCTGCTTCCTAGTGGTGCGTACAGTGATCTTCATAGCCAAAATCTACTCAAAATTAATTTGCTTAGTTTGCCTAATATGCTTTAAGGATGGCTTTACTTTGGAAAACTTTACATCATCTAAGCCAAATTCCGTCTGGTTTTGTTTTTGACCTGCTTCGTCCTCATTAAGCGTGTTCTGCTTAGAATGCGGCCTTAGACCTCATTATTTGCTCATTTTGAACAGAATAGCCTGGTATCTTGCTTTGTGTGGGATATATTGCCTGCAGCAATGGCAACAGAGGATCACGGATAGGATAAGCTTGCGAATAGACCTCTGTGCTAGAACAAAAATTTCTTATATGTTAGTGGTTTCTCCTCGCAAATCACTAATTAAGTGATCGGAAATGCGCAGCAGCTCTTACGACGCAGGCGTGAGGCGTGAAGTGCAAGGAGACCCATCAGTTCTCGAATCCCGTTCTCGTCTCTTGACATAACCCAGTTGACTCGCACTTAAATAAGCGCATTTTACCAATCATATCGCACTTGCCTAAGATTTGTCACGACGCCATATTATTAAAAGAACTTGCTAGTAATAGGACGTCATAAGTGTCCCATTGCCAAAAAGGGTGCGCATGAGCCTTTTACTCGCAGTGCACCTGTGGTCGAGCAAACTAGTATTGTGGTTAGATGTTGACGCATGACGGGTTAATAATTTCTTCAGCTGTGCTTTGCCCTGAAGCTGCTCAATAAGTGTTGAGTGGGGCCTCGGCGCCAGTAAAGTGGGGTGAAGTCTGGTTCTTTGACCAAAATAGCTTCACCTGTGTTTCTCATGTTAATCCTACATTCTGAGATGCTAGGGGTCCCGATAGGTTGGAAACAGTTGTAAACACAAAAGAAGTCCACATTAGTAAAGAGGCTAGTGTCTATGCATGTGAGTGTAGTTTTCGGCTATCTGAACCTCTGAAATCGTAGTTATTCATTGAATAGAGATAAACGAAATTCATACGTATTTTGGACGCTTAATGTGCATTACAATGATTAATGTGAACAAAGTATTTTAATTCTGCGCAAGGCTTTTGAATAATAGCCGACTGACAATGTCAGAAATAGCTATCCATTAGGGCTGTCTAGGAGACATGAAGTAAATGATGGCATTGTCGAAAGTAGCAAACACCTCTTCATTGGCAGGTCATCATTAAACATCCAAACCCCAATGGTTGCTGTAAAATGGATTGCAGATCCACTTAAAATGGACTGCGATTTATCAACTTCTCATAACCCAGATGTACACCATAAAATGCTCTACTTTGGAAACAATTAAGATTACTTAAGCAGGTGAAATGACAACAGCATAGTTCATCGATTTGTTTATGCGCCTCTTTTTGATTTCTCCCAATGTAGCCTGTATTTTAATATGCGATGGAAATTTAAAATGCATGGTGCAGACAAAATATCAGAAGTACAACATTAATTTTTAGCCTTGGTAGTTTTTGTACTTCATCAGGATTGCGGTTGGAGGACTTATTTATTTTGAATAAGCACACCTTCCAGGCCAAAATATCAAATGAAAAAGACCTCAAAAATGGTAGGCGAGGTAGCAAATCTAGAGGGGTACGACTTAACAAATAGCCAACCTAAAACGCACCTATGTTCCTCTTTAGGTGAAATAATCTGTAATGAACGAGGACTTGAGACGATGATGGTGAAGAAAAAAGAGTACGCGCTATGTGAAGATAAACCCCAAATATTTCGTGTCTCTCTGGTTCGAGAAATTATAACTGGGGGTTACCGAAATTCTAGTCGACAGTGCACAAGCCCTCCTCCACACCTCTCTCACCTTGAACGCGCTACAAATGTCTTTATTCCTGATTATCACTTGCATCTAATTAATAAATGATTAGACACCTGTACTCCAACCTACGCGAGTCTTCTCTTTGGGGTTCCCTCCTTGGATGTACGGGGTGCATTAACAAATTGGAAGTTATCTGAGAGTCCCCAACTGAATGCTCCATTACATGAATGGGCGAAAATACTGCCACATCCAATAATGTCTTTTTTCCATTTGAGGTAATAATCGCAACCTTTGATTTGCGTCACTTATTGGGGTAAACAAAAGGATCCACGTATGAAAATACCGTACTTTTGACGGAGAGTAGCTTTGAGGCTTAAATGTGGGTAAGTCAGAATATTTTTACCCCGTCTATTTAGTGGCTCGTACATGAAGCGATGGTACACATTCCTTAAAATCATAAGCAAGGTAGTCGAAATTAAGCAAGACTGAACAAGCTACAGGAACTAATTTGCCCACAATTTCAAGTTGAGATCAGTGTCAGATGTCAGATTTATTTTCTTAAGAGCATGCAAAATTAAGCAAACCGCTCCGTTTGCCAGAAATTTAGTGAAAATTGGAAAATGAATCTCGTCCCAAAGAAGCAAGCAAGAATCGTAAAGGTAAATACGGGTGAAGGCGATGGTTTGTCTGGAGGAGACGAACTCAGTGAACATCGGTGTTCCTTTTATTCCCTAGCATTCAATTTGTCTACACTTAATGTTCGCTTGAAACTGTGATCATTGGAAAGAAGAGCTGGTGCCATTTATCGCTCAGGTACAGGAATTTAGAAAAACTCGTCTATCATACATAGCCATCTTTGCCACAAATTTTTATCAGTTGGGAATAAGCCAATCATAGTTCGAATTTGACGGGAAATTGGAGCGATGTCATGACATATCTACCTACTCAGTAGCGGCACTTTTGAAAATTTTCTAATCAAACAAAACTGCGCACATCATCGGCAATTTTTAATATTCCGCTATATCGTCATTACAAATTAATGCAGGTCTATGAAACTCTTCCTCCGAACTCCCTTCCAGTAGAGAACAGGCTGTTTGAAGGCGAACAACTTGCACTTGCTGAAAACAGAGCTTTTATTAGAATGATGCTCGATCTAGTTTGCCGCCTCTTACATGCTTTAATTTGTGCAAATTTTCTTTTTTCGCTTGCCGAAAGTCTAAAGGTTGAGTGGATGCTTCTATATTATTGAGAATTAACGATTTAACATATCTCATATTAAGTATGTAATGCCGAATGACAACGACACGCTTAGTTTTAATTTTTGGGGCCAAAAAAGCTCTATCCTCATTCTGTGGTGCGTCTTTTGCGCTTTGGTATTCACCCTGTGATGAAGACAGTTAAGATTTAAGCTATAAAATTTATTATTTATTAGTATACAAAGGCGAAGCGTTCTGGCATTTATCTCTAATGTGTTGATCACCCAACTAAATAAATATCTCAACTCGAAGCCTGTCGTGAATCGCAGAGACTAGTCAGCTCTTTTGTGCTCCTTGGATGTTGTACTCTTTAAATCACACGACTGCTTTTCATAGAACATCGATATACCGCGACCTATCACAGTAGTGCATTGCAAAATTGTTCCTTGAGCATGTGTAAGAGCTGGAATAGTGCCATTTCATGAGGTGACCTTGAGACGTAGAAGCAGATCAGATAAAATCAGTTATGATATTAAAGAACTCAGGGGTGCAGCAGGTTTAAGAAGGCCTCATTCTTCAACAGAATAGGTAATTATCAGTTGCTTAGAAAGGATTGGGATAGTTTAGGTCTTAACAGATCCTCTTGTTATATTCATTTACCTTAATTTCCGCAAAGACCTTTGGCAAAACTACATGGTGGGAAAAGCCCTAATTATGACCAGTACGCACTCATTATTGTCAAGCAGGAATCTAAGCATACGTCGCCGCATCACGCCAGAGTCATAAAAGGCAGGATGTCAAACACATTATTCACTGCTCATTCCTCACTTCGCCTTACGACTGAATCTTTGGACAGATACAATGTAAATGTCAGAAATATTCAACCGCATCAATGTTTGCATCTAAGTATTCTGAAATTATAGTGAAGTTCCATTGAGCAATGAAGGGTGGATTGTAACTTAAGACATTGCATTTAGTTATCCGATGGGCTTCTCATAGACACATTAGTCATTGCCACAAAGCACTTTTACTTTGGTCCTTTTAAATTAAATCTTGCAAATAGAGTTTTATACAAAAATTTGACAACAACTTATTACATCAAAAATTGAAACCTTGAGTTCCAGAAAAGTTCCGTGCCATGAAACCAGCATTCGTTCACTTGTTAGGCGTGCAGCTAGTTTGGATTCCCTTAGTAGCATTGAAAATAAATCCTAGGTCGCTCTCCTTGCATAATGTATCTAGTCAGATTTCGCAACTGCCTCTGTGTTTTACAAGCTGGTCATGTTCTACTATTTTGCGTGTTTTTTTTCTAGGTCAAAATGGAAACATACACCAATAGCAATAACCAGGATAAAACCCAAAAAATTAGTGCGGAAACTTGCTTCGTATTGAGTACATGTATGTTTTAAAAGCTTAATGTCAATTGGAATCCTTTAAAATGGGAATTAAGGCATCTCCTAGGAGGTCACGAAAACACAGAAAACAGTAAACATATTCGCCGCAATTGCAGATGATTAAGCAGTTCATTTGGTCTGTGAAGATCTAGGCATATGGCGTAATCGAATGTAAAA
>JADWOT020001270.1:7373-51000 GCA_036345935.2 Taenia hydatigena
GGCGCACTTACAAGTATTCGCAGCACAATACCGTACTTTAACCAGCAATAATAACATGGTGCAAAAGTTTGGTCCAGAATGTGTGGCATCTTTTTGACCAGGAGGTCAATATGACAATTTGCAAAAACAGGCAAAATGCAATTTAACTCGTCATCAATATTACAGAGTAAAAATGGATGCAATGACAAGAACCTCGCGACAGGTCTGTCTACGCATTCTTTCAGCCAAAACCTGTACACATAACCTGAATCGGTTTTGCAGCTTTATGACCCGCTTGTCACCTCTTGCACTGCCATATTATCCTAGCTCCATCTTTACCTTCCATTAATGCGGTCTGGTGCATTCGATATGCAACTCTCTGATCACCTCTGTTGCTGCCACTATCTGCTTTCCGAGACCTGGTTTACCGCGCCTTATGTAGCATGCAAAACCAACATTGAGACGCATGACAACGGCATGAAAACAGCATCGTCTACTTCTTTACACCTCTTGACGAAGTGAACGGTAATGGAGTGAATGAGGAAGGACAAAGGATTTTTCGATGCTTAGAGTGTAAAAAAGCATGTACCAGCTCCGTCTCTTTACGAATGCACCAGCAAAGTCACTTGCGCGTGTGGAAATGTTTTTTTCTGTGATTAGGTATCATGGCGCAGGTAACTCCTCCAGGAATACGAACGGACGCAAGCAAGAGGAAAGCTCTTCTTCTGTCTAATCTGCAAACCCGTCTTTTTCGATCGGTCGAACATGCCACAGCACATGCAGACACATAGGACGGCGAAGAGATGCCGCTGATCTCACTGTCGTCAACCATTCATTAGCTATATTTTGCCCATCTGACAACTAAGAAGTTGCTTAGTCCCCATTCTTGCTTTAGCCAACAATAAGAATGATGCTTTGCTACCTGCATTGTCAAAACAGCAAAAGTCCATGACATTATATCTGTCGCTTTGGGCAAAGGGTTGGAGATGTTTTTATCCCAAATTCACGCGTTGGCCTTATTAAGAGCCTGTGCTATGCGTTTCTACGTTGTAGTAAACTGACGGCTTTCAATTAATGGTAGTAAAACGCAACGTTTCATTTTGGTCAAAATGGGCAGCAATCAATCAAAAAACGCTTACCAAATGTGCCGCTCATGTTAATAATGCCACGCCAGTGCCTCAGAATGCTGAACTAAATTATGCGATAGCAAATTTTACTCATTTACAACTGCTGTTGTTCAAACTTATTTTTAGATGACGTGCTATTACAGAATACTGGAGGAAAGTCCTAGATTATGCCACAAGTGCTTTGTGCGATGCCGCCATTTACTAACTACGTCAATTAAGTCAATGGGGGAAAGTCCACGATTGCGGCAAATGAGCTCAATACCTTACACACAGTGCTTTAAGGCCAGTTTAGATTTTAAATGATATCCCGCTTACAGCTTCGTTTCCCTTCACTTTTGCCTTTCCACAGAACCGTCAGCGACGTAAATATCTAAAGATGAGTCAGATACGTCGACATGAAATCCTACTAGCTTTTTTGACATTTCACTATATTATCTCGTTTGTTGTGATACTTTAAGCAGCATGGTCATCTTAAGCTGTCTTTACATTCACTTTTGCACTCAATGATGCAGCGAAGACTCAAGCTATTGGAAGATAATTGAAAGAAATAGCTCTACAGCTAAGAGTCGGTTTTTACTTTGCCCAGTGCTCTCATTACATGGGGTCAAACAAGCCTAGATTTTGTCCCACTACTGAATTATTAAATGGGTGACGCATTCTGATATGATAAGAAGGAGAATCAGTCTGCTACAACAAGAGGGTTTGTGCCACCTTTCAAGTCTTCACCTTAAAGTTTCCAGCCAATTCTTGCTTATCACTATCTTATTTTTAAACTGCAAAGTGCCAAAAAAGGGAATTATTTGGCGGCTGCACGCTGAAACCGGGTGGTTTCATGAAAGAATGAAGTTCATAACCCTAAGAACATACCGGAATTTCTGTCCTCCGGAACTTGAGATGCAACATGAGAGTTAGAATAGGCTGATTCCGCTCTACGATCCATGCGTGTAGGAATGCAGTACAATGAACGATTCAGGACTACGTGTCACCCTAACACGAAATTTGGACCTGAGTGGTGCTGCTACTACACAGCTTTGATATTTATACATTTCTTTGGTGCGTCCGTTATCCATATTCTAAGCGCTTATTCGCCAATGGATGTCCTTTTTTGGAAAAATTCAAAGAGCGGGATTCATTCTGTGACATGCACGAGTACTTATTTGGAATTGATTTTCCTTTTTTGACAAGGTAACTCTTAATGGCATTTCGCCCCATGATAATAAAACCACGGTAATTAGACTCATAATTCCACACAAATTATCTCTACTGATGAAACGCTGGAAAAAAGCCAGTTGGAGAGACTTGTTAAAGTCAGTCACTGACTGATTCAATGCGCGCACTTTGATAAGATTTTGCCTGTATTGAAGAGAGAAGGAGATAGCACCTGTGACGAGACACGGGTAGAGTGCTGGTGAGTAATCGAGAAGTCAACCAGCTATGCAACCACTTAAACTTCATCCGTTTCTTTCTAAGACTAATTTTGCAATGCTTTAACGTAACTGATCATAAAATATAAAGCTGAGTTGGATAGAAAAGTGACTTTTACTGAAGGCAAAATGGGTGAGTTTAAAGGGAGAAATAAAGGCAAAGTCCTGGAACCCAAAATGAATCGTCTATTTCCTGACATCGATGCAGCGAAACACTCGACAAAATCCACCATTGCCAGATTAGAATCATATAGAAATTTCGTCAAAATCTTGCCTCAGCCTACATAGTGGTAGTCCTAAACACAATTTGTGCCGGTTCATCTAACATCACAAAGAGAGGTCATAAATTCACTCCACGATCTATTGATTGAGGCTAACTATCTTTGAAATTGAATCGTTTTGTCCCCATGGAACAAGATAATATTAGCCTAAGGGAAATATGCAGTTAATATTTCAAAGGACGCGATTCATTTCATGGAAACTCTCACCCAAGACCAGTGGCGTTACATACTTCGAAACTACAAGCTTTGCCGAAACTTAATTTTCGGTGGCCGCCTGCGTCAGCATCAACTGCATTTTGAAGTGGTGCTACTTTGGAGTGCATAGACTAAGCGCGCTCCGACTTTTACTTTAAATGAGGTTATCAGCACTACGAAGTAGAGAAATTTGACATTTGAAGTGGACTGTGGTGCACTTTAAGCCTAGCTGTAACACACTGAACGCATTTTTAATTTACGGCACTTGCGTGACACCTCTGGATAGACTGTATCAGCTCCCTATGAAGGTGTTTAAAAGTCAGGCGTCGCGCTAAGTGGTCATCGTTGGTGGCCATTCCCGTATTTTCTTTTGGAGTTTCAGAGGCACTTGAGACCTTACAATCATACTCAACCAGCATTAATTTGGCCATGTAATATTGACCTCGGAAGATGTGGTAATCATTCTGACCGAGAGATTAGTGTTACGAAAGTGCGGCACCCCATTCCAGCATCGGTGGTTGTTCGAGTTTAGCTAAAGTCCCGTCTGGATGCCTCATGACAAATATCCATTGCTGGCATGGTTCAGATGATATTGGTTGCTGTCGACCAGCTGAGTCTTTATCCGACATTGCGGTATTACATCACGCTAGGTAATAACCATGCCTGCATTGATTTTTGGACTGCTCTTCCCAGGTCAGGGGGTCAAACCTAAGTCAAATTAGCAAATTTCGTAATTGCGCTTAATGGCACGCACAGATTTGGTAATTCTTGCAGCCAGACACGATCCTTGTCATTATTTATAAAGATACAGTTTATTACAACCTGTTCAATCGCTATTAGATCCATTTGCTTCCTTGCAAATACGTCCCTGTGCTTGTGCTAATTTGACGAAACCCAGTTTGATTTTTTGGAATCAGCAAGGTGATCGTCAGTTTGGACAAAACATGGATTAAGCCTAGCATCTGCTTCTGATGTTTGGCCAATGATGAAAGGGTGAAGGAACTAGTTGCTTAAATTGCACCTAATTGCGGTTTGATTGCTTTCGCTCAATTTATACAAGGACAATGTCTGTTTTAAATACCCAGGAACAGATGTGTGAGGTGGACATGCAAAATACTGGGCGCATAAAACTTACCTACAGACTGCAACATGAATTCGCTGTCTGCATTGCGTATATGTCTGTTCAGAGCCGTTACTTGGTGTACAATTAGATTTTATGAGTGGAGACGGGCCCCAGGTCTATGCCGTCTGCAACCCAATGCATGCTAAAAAGTGCGGAATTGATGACGGACACAAAAGTTGATGCGTAGCCAGAAGTGCAGACCATATCCACTCTAAGTGTTGCCTTTAACATTGAAATCAGCATGTAAAGCTTATTTGCTGTAATTAGTGAGTGCAAATGTTTAAATAAAACATCTTGACAGTGAGATGCAGCTCACCATGACGTGAAGTTAACCTGAGGAGTAACGTGAGGAAGGCATGGGATTCTGTGGGCAGCATCTCCTACTTGGAGGTAAAAAAGGACAGCGCCTGTGATGGGCACGAGCATAACGTTAATCGGTATTCAAGGAATCACGCAGACGTGCAACACAATGAGCCGCGTATGCTCTGCTCTTATATTCACCTCAAAGTATATGTTTGTGCTCTTTTCGTATGACTACCTGCGCTCTGCCGAGTTGGTCTAAACAGTAAAATCGTGTTTACTGGAATAAGAATAGGTGAGCTTTAAAGGAGGGATAGGATTTTCGTCATAATGTGCCTCATACAACGAATGTTTTCCAAAACTAATGCAAAAAAATCCGCGTAAGGAACTACTCGACTTGCGAACAGGAAACTTTAAGGTGAAGACTTGAAAGGTGGCACAAACCCTCTTGTTGTAGCAGACTGATTCTCCTTCTTATCATATCAGAATGCGTCACCCATTTAATAATTCAGTAGTGGGACAAAATCTAGGCTTGTTTGACCCCATGTAATGAGAGCACTGGGCAAAGTAAAAACCGACTCTTAGCTGTAGAGCTATTTTTTTCAATTATCTTCCAATAGCTTGAGTCTTCGCTGCATCATTGAGTGCAAAAGTGAATGTAAAGACAGCTTAAGATGACCATGCTGCTTAAAGTATCACAACAAACGAGATAATATAGTGAAATGTCAAAAAAGCTAGTAGGATTTCATGTCGACGTATCTGACTCATCTTTAGATATTTACGTCGCTGACGGTTCTGTGGAAGGGCAAAAGTGAAGGGAAACGAAGCTGTAAGCGGGATATCATTTAAAATCTAAACTGGCCTTAAAGCACTGTGTGTAAGGTATTGAGCTCATTTGCCGCAATCGTGGACTTTCCCCCATTGACTTAATTGACGTAGTTAGTAAATGGCGGCATCGCACAAAGCACTTGTGGCATAATCTAGGACTTTCCTCCAGTATTCTGTAATAGCACGTCATCTAAAAATAAGTTTGAACAACAGCAGTTGTAAATGAGTAAAATTTGCTATCGCATAATTTAGTTCAGCATTCTGAGGCACTGGCGCGGCATTATTAACATGAGAGGCACATTTGGTAAGCGTTTTTTGATTGATTGCTGCCCATTTTGACCAAAATGAAACGTTGCGTTTTACTACCATTAATTGAAAGCCGTCAGTTTACTACAACGTAGAAACGCATAGCACAGGCTCTTAATAAGGTCAACGCGTGAATTTAGGATAAAAACATCTCCAACCCTTTGCCCAAAGCGACAGAGATAATGCCATGGACTTTTGCTGTTTTGACAATGCAGGTAGCAAAGCATCATTCTTATTGTTGGCTAAAGCAAGAATGGGGACTAAGCAACTTCTTAGTTGTCAGATGGGCAAAATATAGCTAATGAATGGTTGACGACAGTGAGATCAGCGGCATCTCTTCGCCGTCCTATGTGTCTGCATGTGCTGTGGAATGTTCGACCGATCGAAAAAGACGGGTTTGCAGATTAGACAGAAGAAGAGCTTTCCTCTTGCTTGCGTCCGTTCGTATTCCTGGAGGATTTACCTGCGCCATGATACCTAATCACAGAAAAAAACATTTCCACACGCGCAAGTGACTTTGCTGGTGCATTCGTAAAGAGACGGAGCTGGTACATGCTTTTTTACACTCTAAGCATCGAAAAATCCTTTGTCCTTCCTCATTCACTCCATTACCGTTCACTTCGTCAAGAGGTGTAAAGAAGTAGACGATGCTGTTTTCATGCCGTTGTCATGCGTCTCAATGTTGGTTTTGCATGCTACATAAGGCGCGGTAAACCAGGTCTCGGAAAGCAGATAGTGGCAGCAACAGAGGTGATCAGAGAGTTGCATATCGAATGCACCAGACCGCATTAATGGAAGGTAAAGATGGAGCTAGGATAATATGGCAGTGCAAGAGGTGACAAGCGGGTCATAAAGCTGCAAAACCGATTCAGGTTATGTGTACAGGTTTTGGCTGAAAGAATGCGTAGACAGACCTGTCGCGAGGTTCTTGTCATTGCATCCATTTTTACTCTGTAATATTGATGACGAGTTAAATTGCATTTTGCCTGTTTTTGCAAATTGTCATATTGACCTCCTGGTCAAAAAGATGCCACACATTCTGGACCAAACTTTTGCACCATGTTATTATTGCTGGTTAAAGTACGGTATTGTGCTGCGAATACTTGTAAGTGCGCCTAGAAGTGGGACCAGCAGCGGTTCAGTTGTTTTTGTCTCACATTAAACAGATAATTCGATAAAATAAATCAAATTGAAGGCATAACTCGCTGGTCCAGTTTTCCTTATGGGACGTTGTAGGTCATGCTTGCATGGAAAGATGCATGTGTAGGCACATAACCAGGATGTTTCGTTAAGAAGAATTTATTTTACGTTGGATAATCCGAAAGAAAAGCAACGTGTTGCAATGCTCCCCTTGTACGTTGCTGCCTCCCTTCTTCTAACACATCCCACGAAGTTTTGATAAGTGGAGCTGAGCATATACCTAGGAGTAATGCCCACTACCGGTGTTGTTGTATACGTGTCTTGGAATATATTGTGCATCACTATGGAAATATAGAATAAGAACGGAACATAAAGAAGCAGTGAAGATAGTCTGTGGCTACTCTCTAAGGCTTGTGCTATGCTCTTCTTCAGAATAGTAACGCAGACACCGCTGGAAATGGATTTGACATTAGGCCACAGTGTCTTTCGCAGCTAACTGGACAAAAATACGATCGAAACCATTTTACATCCATAGCATCTCAACTGACAACTTTAAAGTGGACTATCTTACCGTGAAAGTCAAGGAAACCGGTGATTGCTACCTTTCTCAAAGCAAGGAGACATTCAATATAAATGTGAGCGATAACATGTCTGTGTAGGTGTAACACCAATGTTGTTCCCTCTGTCAAATGTATTGGGGTAGTGATTTATTTAACCTTGGGCAACATTCTGCGGTGGTTCGTTAAAAAGCTTAATCACAAATAAAAGAAAACAAAAAAGCGCTTTAAGCTTTTTGAACAACAGATATGGGTGGGCTTTGGAGTGGAAAACGTTAAGTATGGACTTCAATGCCACCTTATTACTCCAAAAACATTCATAAATTGATGCAGCATATTGAACAACTAAAGTGCTAGAAAACTTTCCTTAGCGATATTACTACATGGTGCTCTTGCATTCATTGCGAAATTATGATGTGCGTCTCAAGCAGGACGTAAGGATACCGCACTGTTTATTGTCTTTGTGGTAAGCGCATTCCCCACTCTAGCTGAGCGGTGGGTTGAAGATGTGAATGCAGCAGACTGCTGTGCGGGAATATTGCCGTAAATTTACTTCCTTACCTTCTCAACTTCACTATTTGAACTCGAGACCTACTTGCATGCCCTTTGGGCACTTTTTGAAGAGAAATACACAATTACATGGTTAAAGATTAAAGACCTGTGCACGGGATTTCAAGCAAACCAAGTACAGGGAAACTCACGGAGTGATTGCACCTTCACGAATAGGCTTAGTTACAATGCATGTAAACACGGTACACAATTACGGGGTCTACCATTTACAGTGACCACTGATCACTGTCTGATACTTCTTACTTATCTTGCCGGATCCCGATGGAATTTTCTCGAAATCATACCAACTAGTAAAATCATGAATCTTTGGATTCGCTACTGAGGGCTGAATCGTAGCCCCTACAATAGCATATGCATCGCGATTCTCTAGTCTTCTGCGTGTCGGGTCGCCTTCACCAAGGTGTATTTTCGCCCAACCCTAGAAGCTAAATTGTGTGGCACGTTAGATATGTCACGTTGTTGATGTCGCAGGTGTTCATCAATTTACACGGCCTCCTTTAAAATAAGTCCCTAATAAATTTTGCCCTTTTGCTCACACCAGAGTGGTCTTGAAGACTTCAACCTGTTCATTGTCATCTCCTATAAGAGTGCAGTGGATTGGACCTGATGAACCTGCATTCGTCATTTTGACGGGTGATAAGTGTGAACGTGTTTCTGGGCAGAGCAACCGAGCAAAGCAGATGTGCGTACAAGATCAAATGCCTTAAAAATTTGCACGTTCTATTTTGAATGGATAGGCTTTGGGAGGGAAGAGTTTAAGGGTTCAGCCAAGGCTCTTAGCACAATGCCTTCCAAAATATCGTGTCGTTTTAGCAGTCGATCGAAAATGATACATTCGCCTTTGACTTTGTCTAGTGGACGACCAATTTGCCTTACAGCCCTTTTCTCTAATCTTTGCCGATTTCTTGAACTAATTTAAGCGCTATCGTATCGTCAGCAATCTACTATGTACAAAGTTTTACTCTTAATAATAGTTTTATGAGATTTTATTTGTTTCGGCACCACATTTTAGATGTCACCTCCGAGTCCTTGAGTGTTTTATCATTTGGGCGTGTGGCTTTCGCTATCCTAATGTGCTGCGTGACTGTCGGTTTGAGTAAAATTTGGGTGGTTTTGCTTTAACTATTGCTCTTGCCTTAATACATGCAGCACAGCTCACATCATTTAGAGTTATTCTACATGCAGATTTTATTCATGCCCTTTGTACTATTTGCTTAATATAACGTTCTACCTGATTGACAGTGTTGCCATGCTTTTATCACTCGCTGATTTTCAATTGCTTTTTCTGAATTGGTTGACTATAGATCATTTGCATCACACACAACGTGTTTATTAAGGCAAATATTTTGCTTCTTTACCAATGCTTGATTTTGTGAGACCAGGAATGATGCTTTAATGAAGTTGGCATGTCATTTGTATTCCAGAAAAAATCCCAAGTGCATTTAAATAAGGCTGCAGGAGGATGTACAAGCTATGTTCTTTGCACAAGCTAATCAACTAAATGCATAAGGTGTGGTTTTGCAACGTGCAAGAAGCAAACTGCGATAAAGGTTGCAGTTTTGATATTTAGTTTATCAGACGATGAAGGATGACTCAGGTTACAACTAATCACATTTGGTGGATCAGCCCTCGGTAACTTCCAGCCAGGATGGTAGGCCATTTTCCGTTATAACAATAGAGGGCCTGTCTGTAGAGGATGCTTTTTGCAAGCTCTGCTCTCCATGCGATTTGCATCATCGTAAAGCAAAGTGTAGTAACATTTCTCATTTGCATTGATGCGCAATGTAATTAACGGTCCAAAAATGAACGATGGTGACATGTCCAAATCGATTTTTGGTCCTAGATCGCAGCAACTGCAACTCATGCACTCAAAATTCAACGTGCGGTAATGCAGACGCCCCAATGGCTATGCTCAACAATGAACGGCCGCTAAGGATTACCATTACCATTGACTTGCGACCGACATCCATTACGCCACTGACATTCCTTGATGTCTTACCACTTCTGGTAGGCCTAGGTTATTGTCATTATAACGTACTGACTTCAAGGTGCCTAAGGACCTCTAACCTACCATGCGATCCTGCGTCTACCCAGCCACTACCCCTGATGCCCTACATTGTGACAACCGGCGTATGGTCTGTCTCGCCTTCAGTATGTGCTGCAGTCATTCGTAGCAGTTAAGTGACAGCTTTTATTAAGCCATTATTTAATGATGTATTTTTCGCACCTTTTCATATGGCTACACATTTAAGGTATCATAAATGCATTTCAGGGCCTTCCTGTCACGTCTTGATCCCAGTTCCTTACCTGCGGCATTGAACATCGCAGCATCCGTTTGACGTAGACTTAGAGATTCTGAACTCACGAATCGGCTGCCGTGGCTGGTTCGGATTTTGCTTCTTTGTTTCTGTACTTCGAGTTATTTATTTATTAGACCCCAAATTATGGGCCCCTTGTGCATCAAATCCCATTGCTAGGGCTACAAATGAGCGCAAACATCAAAGTGGGCAAAGGGATAGGCACAGAAAACAGATCCTTATGCGGTGTTACGCGTTAGAATTAGGAGCTTATCATGATGTCAGTGAGATATCACGTCTGCAACTCACAGCTATCAACGCTTGTCAATAACTCGCTGCACGACTCATACGACTTTGCACAATTGCACCAAAGAGAAACTCAGCGAGGCCGAAATAAGATGATCTGAGGAACGTCAAAGTACCTAAATTTCCCTTGATGTTGATCTGCTCTTGTACGTTATCATAGTCTTGCTTTAAATACACCTATTCCAATCTCGAAGTATTTCCAAACTCACTAATGTACTCAAATTTACTAGATCTGAGCTTCAGTTATGCCTGCAGCTCCATTTGATTGTGCTGTTCTTGCGATTGGTGGTGATTTGTCTCATTGCCTAGCTGTCACGTAAAATTAAACAATTACGCAGTCTAACTAGATTTCGTCAATTGCATTCCGTGACATTACAAAATGCAGTCAGTTATGGCGTGAACAAACATCACTCGCTAACTGATTGCAGGTTGAGAAGACATCGCGTCAGGTGGCATTACAGCATTGTCCTGGCAACCAAACCTCCGTCTGCTTACCCACACTAGAGTATCTCTCATTGTGAGCCCAGCGATGAGTTCTAATCGAGTAACAGTCAGTTAAGCGTGAACATAACTTCTGCAGAACTGAAGAGGTGCACTAGTGGGTATTCAATCATCGTGGAGAAGTCCATCTTCTTCTCAAGGGATGTAAATGTAGATGTAGACTTGGCCCATATGCTAATGCTTTGGATTCGCAAGTTGGAAGCGGGGTAGAGTGTTGAACAAGCGACCCATTATCCTATGCCCAGCGTTAACTTAATGAGAAAGAGACTATAAGGTGTATGCGGGCTTGACTGTGTTTGACTGAAATCCCAGTCTGCTGGAAATGTAAATGATGGCATCGGTAGAGGATTTGCATAGATTAATCCTACCACATCGATCGCCTTCTGCTCTAGAGCTGGTAATGACTCTGCTACCCCCAATTATATCAGCACGTTTGCTCACTGTTAAGCAAAGGAACAGATAGTCTTCTTTCGTTTAATGTCAACGTATTGCGATAGGGCTGAAGATCGCATAGACGCAGAGCAATGACTTCGCTCACGCATGTCGCTTGGGTTAGCGTCACATGCAAGGAGCCAGTAGGAAACATACTCTTAACTGATTGGCTTACACTAAAGCATGCGCCGCTACAGTACATGGACCGGGTTGGTATACTGGTGGCGCTGATGATAAACTTGAGCACACAAAGCTCAGAGAGAGAAGTGGTTGGACAGTCACATCTGAAGCGGATCTTGGATTACAAGCTCACTGAGCAGTGGCAGGCGTACTACAGTCCATAATTCTCTGCTCGTAATGATCCAATCATTCTAGTACGTTAACTGTATCGATTTAGTGGCAATTCGCATAAAAATATCGTCCATGAAGGGGTTCATTTCACACATCGTCTTCCAGGAGATGCCCTCATCAGGATGCACTTTGCCCAACACTATCAATGCAGGTAGCGCAAATTCTCTTCTATTTCTCCTCCACCGCCTTCTGTGCCTTCACTCTTGATGCTTTCTTCGCAGCCTTGCCTGCCACTACTTCAGGGATCACGACAACCTCTTCCCATCAGTGGAACGCAACACTATTACTGAAGAAGTTCACACCGCCAATGACATGGGTGCCAGTCTATCGCAACTACCAAAAATGGATCATTAATCTTCTCTTTGGCTTGGTCGTATGGAGAGAAGATCGTGCTAACAGCCTGCCATAGCTCAACACCATTTCGGTGATGCTACTTTTGCATGAGCCTAGAAACACCACTTTGGTCGGCCTTGGCTTTTTCGTTTGTTGTAGATACTACTGCTAGTTGCTGGTCAGTCCGTCGTGCTTGCGTAAATCATGATGAAAATGAGGGGAAATAACATTCCGCTATTGGTGCACTTGCGATTCATTCGCTTGTATTTTGGGCCACCTTAACTACTTTCTGGAGGAAGCAAGAAGTCCGACTCGGGTCAGGATCACTTAAATTAGTCCATGCTGTACCATATTGAACTTAAAAAATGCAACTCTTCCAAATGCGTATTGGGTGGCTCCAGTTGAGAAATTCAAGCTCACACTTGAAAATGGATGTCAATCAATGCGACGGTCTCTCAAAATTTATCTTTGGACGAAATCTGTGGGTGGCACAGAAATAACCTTACTTGCCGATTTGTTCCGACATTGAAATATCGATAATTGTGCTAGCATGTTCATGAATCTGTCTTTGGAAAAACAAAGTCTTATCCTTCCATAAGCAATGCTTTCCTACGCAACAATTATTGGTACAAGTGTCTGCAAGAACTATAGAAACCTCTATATTAGTGTATACATATAAATGTACGCAAGTTTCCACATCTTGTAGCAATCAAGGCTGTACATTAGTTTCAGTGATGCCAGCAGTGTTGGTGTCGAGCTGGAGAGCTAGTAAGTGTTTACTCAATCCTTAGAGACGTGGCTGTAGAATATTTAAAAAATTAACCAAAAAAAATAGTGCTTATAATCATATCATTTAAAATCACCATCCATGGTAGCTTATTTTGTACCAACTTTCACCTTATTCCCAATAATCCTTTTACTGAAGTTACGACTTGTGAAACACCTATTTATCGACCATGGAAGGTACCTTAGTCAAGTCCCAATAAAGGCAGCTCGTCGCATCGTTTGACTTTAGTCTCAGATCACAAGCATTGGATAATCGCATTAACTAATCACACGTGGGCGTAGTGAAGCAGGTAACTTGCGCAAAACTTTCCTTTGAATAATAGCTTGCAGTTCCATTGACAACTTTATCATCCTCCATGGGGGCGCGCTCTTTTATGAAGGCGATCTCAATTTCTCTCCTAAAAGTGGTCGAAATTTGAGACAGGTCTGTGAATTTTGGCGTTATTCTGCATAAACGTTTACTGCATATGGCGTGGTTCCATCACCTCCGTATGTGGAAATTTCCTTGAAAATCTGCAAATGACCTTCTCGACACATGGACTTAGTCACAAAACTATGGTAATTGCATCCCAGGCCCCAGATTGGCACAGTAGTTAAGCGCTAAATAGGCGCTACTGAATCCAAGCACGGTCGCAGCGCATGTCTTCGTGTGAGCCAACCAGCTGCAAGCACGTACCTTACTGACTCGTTGGCTGCAATGCGTAGCCGTGACAGCGCGCGTAAGAGAACTCGTTGGCCTGCACTTCCGTGTCCCTCCTTCCCATCGAAATACACCGGCTTTACAGAAAGCAAAATGATCATACGTTCCCATGTGTGCGCATTTTTATGCGTCGACTGTGTAGCATGGATCAGTCTACGTGATGGACTGATGCAATTACCTTCTTGGATCACATGGCCCTTAACCAAGTCCTTTCATTGCATTAACGGTGAGCGTAGGAGATGGTACTGTCTGCTCAGTATCCTACTCTGCTTTTAACTTACAAACACGAGGTGACACAAAATGGTCTTACACAGACTCTGCCATTGCCTAGACCAAATTAACAGTTTTGCATCCATTATCACATCCAACAAGATGAAGGCGTGCTCTTACGCATGATGCTCCCATGCATGTTGCACGAATTTTGGTCAGGCTTAACTGACTGTGTTCCTGTGTGCATTGCCTTATTCTTCTACCACATTAGAATTCGATGAAGCCAGCATAAAACGCTAGACACAAAGCATGACACACTGATGCTTTTTTTCCATAGAAAGCAACATTTAGATGTCTTTAGCAGACTATATATGAAGAGCTTGGTTCACAATTCATGCAAGTGGGTCCAAAGTTGAAAGTTACCAATGATTAAGGAACACTAAATTCCTGGTTTCTACAGGTTCCGTGTTTGATTGCTCACATTTTATTGGCCATTTGAGTCGAGTGTTGATGCTGGCCGAGTTCACTTAGCCTAGGCAGTACTGTTATCGCAGTTAAAAGGCGCCTGCTGATCCTATTGGTTTCCATTCCTTTTCAAATTGTGATAAGAGATGAGGGATCCCACTTTTTGTTAATTACTAGTGTTTTATTTGTTGGCAATAACATGCCTTCAGAATTGACAGGTTCACTACTTGAGAGCATCCAAACTGTTTTAAACCAGAGGCAATGGCATTTGAAAAACGCGGAATCGGGGCAAAACTCTTATGCCTTGTCTTGAATGCTGCATATACGAACAAGTATACCAAAATATCTTGATGGATGATCCTGTAATGGAGTGTTGTGGCTCCTTGCCTTTAATCCGGCTCAAAACGCATTCATGAACTTTAAAATGTGGGTGCATGGTTAACGGCGTGCTTAATTTTATGGATTTATGCTATAATAGTGAATCCTAGGCTCTCTTTCCCTTATCTTAGTAAGGAAATGCATATTAATAATAAAAGTGAGCATGCTTAATTTTTGGCTGACCTCAATGCCTGGCTTAAAGCTCATACACTGGCTTTAATTCTGTTCATTCATCTTTTACTGGGTGAGGATGCCAATATTTTTAGTCTAGAAATTTTGGCATGAGGTGCTGGAAGTAAATGCTACATATCTGAGAATGGGTTTTCTACACTCAGAGGTACCAAGATTTGCAAATCCGTTCAGAATCCCTGCTTTTTAAACTCATTTATGCGTTTTATGTGAGGATTCGCCTTTATTGAGGGAACTAGGGTCTCTTCAACAACAGGTGAAAAAAGGTGTCTGATATTGGAAGAAGTTCATGCTCCCTGCTCCTCAACTGTTGCAGCTGAGAGCATCTCTGTACGGGACAGTCATTGGGGCATCCAGCGTCTACACCCTCACCAAGAAATTTAGCATGCGGGTCTCTCAACAATCCTTCCAAGTGATGTCGAGTAACAGTCGCCAGACAATGGTCATGTCCATGGAGGCGAAGGCTTCAATAAACGCATTCTCGGTGCGACTCCATGGACTTCTTTTATGCTTAATTTTCTTCATCGTGAATGAAATCGAGGCAGCAATGATGCTGCCGCCTGCTGGGTATTACGGTAATTTTAATCTTCACTGCCAACTTTACCTATGTTTGATGTTTCGAATTTCACGTATTGGTTTTTTTAGTTCTGTTGCGTTTGCTCTCCTTTGATTTTGATATAAATGGGTGATTTTGAATGCTGTAAGCATACCAGCTAATTTTTAAGCCGCGAAATTGGTGTTTGAGGTTCTTTTTTGTGAATAACTGCGCTTACTTTACGGAGTAAATCAATCATTTAATTCGACATTTTGAGTGACGATGACAGTAGGCTGCAATGTGCTAAATGTGTTAAAATTAGAATAATTCAAGCCATAATCTGTGAGTATAGGGGCTGCTATCTCTTCGGTCGTTCAGAGGTGTCTTACGATAGAGAGTTTGTTCCCCGCGTTGAACAAAGTGTGGACCTTTAGAACGCGTGGGATGGCAGTGTTTCTTTTAAAAATCTGGTCGCTTATCCCCTCTTTTATATTGCACAGTCACAATGAGTTCTTCATTATTATTTGTCTCATTTCCTCCCCATATCTTCATCAGATCCTAGTAAAGTTGCCATCACGAAATTGCGTTGCCTAATCCTTCACTGTTTGAATGATGATTATTAATGCGTCGATTACGACCTGCATTAAATTGACATTCTGAAATCTTATCAATCACTAGCCGGAAAACATTGCACGCGTGCGTGATGGAAGTAACAGACCCCTCTCAGCTGGGATAGGCACTCGGTGTGAAGATCAAGCCCGTTCCAGCAGGTCTATTTAAAAACTTGTTAATGAATAAATCGGTGTTTGTTCTAGGGTGCTTTTACGTTCATTCAGCCACAGCCTCTAACACAAGAAATGATTTTTAAGATCTCTGCATGGGGCTCAAAACCAGCGAGAAAGCGAAGCGAAAAATGCTTGGCTAGCCTGTGTCTGATGATTAACAAAGTGTCTATGCAGTATCGTCTCCTCCATGCTGCTAAATTTTCACGTTTTATTGTTTGGCTGTTTAGTAAATACTGTCAATATATTAGACTTTGTGAATTATTTTTATTTGCTTAGTTGGCTTTACCATTTAATAAGGTTTGGGCTTATAAAACTCCTGGAATTGTAATGGTCCTTCTACGAATTCGGCCGCTTATTCCCTCTTTTATGTTGCACAATCACAATGAGTTCTTCATTGTTATTGTCTCTACTTCCTTCTCATACCTTCATCTGATCCTAATAAAGTTGCTATTGCTAATCTGCGCCCCCCAATCTCACACAGCTTGAATGATGATTATTAATGTGTCGATCACTATCTGCATTAAAATGACATTCTGAAATCTTATCAATTGCAAGCTGAAAAACAGTGCACACGTGCGTGATGGGAGTAACTGACCCCTCTTAGCCTGGATGGGCACTTAGTGTGATGAACCTTGTTCCGGTAATTCTTTTTTTAGAAATTTTTGGTTGATAAACCAGTGCTTGACCTAGAGTGCCTTTACTTTCATTTAGCCACTGCCTCTAACACGAGAAATGAAATTTAAAATCTCTGCGTGGGGCTTATAACCAGAGAGAAAGCGAAGTGAGAATGCTTGGCTAGCTTGTGTCTGATAGATTAACAAAGTGCTGCTAAATTTTCACGTTTTATTAAGTATTATCAATATATTAGACATTTAGACCTTTCTTCGGTGTCTGCTTGCGAATCATTTTTATTTGCTTAGTTGGCTTTTTCATTTAGCACTTACTAAGGAGGTGTGAGATGCGGTAACTGCAGTGGCTGCCCCTCCGTCGTTAAACCAACACGTCGGTACCACCTTTGATTTCTTATTGTAGTGTACTCAACGTGACCGTCAACCTGAGATCACCGACGTCTCTGCCTTCTTTTCACAGCATCACACTCACTTGGGCGATGTCTCTTATATGGAGGCGCACATCTGCCGCAACTTTGATTGCGTCTCTCACCATGTGTCTATATTACTTAACTGCCGTCTTGACTATGCCTCTTATCCACGGCGTCATTGACGCCGTCAATGAGTGAAATGTCAAGGCTGTTACTGAAGTACTGACGGTTCGTATTGCATGTAAAAATGAGGACACCGCACGTGACGGTTTTGCTACTTCTGCTATCAATTTGTTGGCGTGGATCGTCAGTGTGATATTGAGAGCTCAGACACTAAAGATGTTTGAGCCGCGTAGGCTCGAAGACTGGTAGGAATTTGTGCACGGTTAGTTCTTGCAGAAGAAGAGAAGGAGAGCATAAGACTCCTCGTATGTCCGAAATGCAAGTGTCCTCTTTCTTATTAGTTAATTTTGACCCTTTTATCTAATCTATAGTGTTTTTATCAGGGTTTAGTTTTTCTACTCTCCTCCTTATTTCAGGCGATCACATAGTTGCTGACGATTCTCCTTTGCATGCCTTCTAGAATGCGTCGAGGTACTTGACAGATCAATCCCTGAATAAGTCAATTTTCCAATGTAAGTTCACATTCGCTAACATTCCAAAATATCTAGACCATTGATCTACTGAAATTTATCATCATTAGATTGGTGGTCTGAGCTTCTCCTTTCTCAAACGAATGCTTTTCAGGTGGTGGTCGCTTCAGTTTTGTGCTGCGATCTGTGCTATTAGAAATGATTGAATACAGTTTGTCTATAATGTACATATCATTCTGCCTTGTCGTCAAACATCGTTGACGGGTTCGATTTTTAATAGTGTACAATATTTCTTTGTACATTCGACGCAGCCAAATCACAAATGGTGTGTTGATTCAACAGCCCAGATGCATAGCACTTCCTCTGCTGGAAGAATTAAACCATTTAGCCGAAAGGGATGGTTAAAAATGAGGTTATAAAGCCGTCGAAGTCACAAAGGGCCTCTTTTATAGCGCGGGTAAGGGAAAGTAACGGGAATTTACGATTGTGCATCGATTATAGGAAGTTAAACACTGTAACTAAGAAGAATGTATTCTTGGTACTCTAGAAAAACCACCAGTTAAACTATCTGTATTAATTAAGGTGATTCCTAGCGCTAAACTTAAGGTGCCTAGAGAGCCTCATGATGTACAGACAGTGCCTTTTAGATCTGATCAGTTGATACTGATACATGATGCTAACCTGAAAGCAGTGTTGGAACGCCTGCAAATGCAATATTGACTCCAAACTCAAAAGCGGCCATTTTTTCAGCTCTCCATTGCTATTTTAGAACATGCCCTCCCGTTTGCTGGGAACGCTGTCACAGAAGACCATTCCGAACCACACCATCCAACCAAATGCAGTTTTACAAAATTCTAGGTGCAACATTAGTCAGACACCTCAAACACCGCCCAACAACAAGTCAGTTTATAGTTCAAACAAGTCAGCAAGAGCTTACGTGATGCCTGTTGGTAGGGGTAGGCCGGGTGACTTATTTTCGCAAGGTGAATGCTACTTAATCGCGATGGGTGAGAAGTAGGAAAATTTTGAGCCTGCATGGTCCTAACGTGATCAATGACCAAATTAAAGCGAACCTATTTGCGTTATTGTCCAAGCAAACGAATCAACTAGAAGGGACGTCAAGAATTCGGAAACACAGCTAACTTCTGGAGAATTGATTAAGGAGCATACCCTTTCCATCGGCTACTTTTCTAACACGCAAAACAATCAGTTGTACCACATATTCGTGATCCTGCAGTGTTTTAGCATTACGCTTTGTTTCTTATTGATCAGGAGAGAGGGCTATGGCTGCATCGTTGTGTGACCAGGTCAATCGCAGAGCACAGGCTTGCAAAAAGCTTGCCATCCCAGAATGGGAGAGTAACTGTAGCTGGAAATGACAGTTTTACCAGAGCAGAATAAGTCAACGGTATGCTTTACTTTCATGTCTAGCGACGTTGTTTAAATAAAACAAAGTTGAAGATGGCTGTTGACGCCTTTTTCTGTGTTGCTGGAGGTTATGTCGCCAGGAAAGGTCTTTCCAGTCCCACCGCTAATGAATTACAAATGCGTATGGACGCAGATTAGAAGTCTATTCATGCCCCGGGTTTCGGCATCATCGCTCACAAAAGAAATGATTTAGGTGAAAGCCTAGGACTAGATAAAGCTTATGCTGCTTCCTAAGTTAGAAGCGCAGCATGCTTTAGCCGTTGCTAAGCCTTCCACCTGTAAGGGTTTGAGTGATCCCTACTCCGAGGCACTTTACCATGTGCTATTAAGTTGGGCGTCGTACCTAACAAAAGTCAGAGAAACGTGCATTCTTCCGAGCCATTTGACCGAAAGTCATTTGTAAAGAGCTAAGGTCAATAATCACCAAAACCCAAAAAACTACATTCGATGGGAGACAGGAAAGCATTCCATTACTTCCCTACCAGTTTGGCAGACCTTCTTAGCAAGAAAGTTCCACCCACAACTGTACGCTCATGAAAGTGGGGTACTGAGTTTAGACAAAAAGGGGTGGATTAGATCCAACCCAAGGTTTTGGCTGGCATTTCGATGAATTTGACTAATTTTAGCCTTCTTGGAAACAGAAATGCGCCGTTTTGCATGCATGTACTGCTATCAGCGCTTGCGAATCGGATAAGCACAAGAGAAGTTAATCTGAGAAAACAAGGGGGGCCAGGCTAAAATTAAAGCTTTTAACAAACGCGGGTGCTAAGTATAGCAGCTAATGCATGGTTTACAAGCACAGCCTCTTTCCATTCATTAAGTTCCATCGATATGATGAATTTTAACACAATGACTAGTAGGTGAGCTGCTGTCATCAGGCACTGCAAATCACATCTGCAAAGTTTGCTCGTCGTTAGTGCACAAAAAGTGAACGATTTCGATGCGAATAAATATGGCAGGATCATATGAATAATGGCGCTACGTTATTACAGGTGGCAAGTGTCACTTTCAAAACCTTTGGCAAGCTTTTTTAAAAAAATACAACAAATTTTTATTTAGCAGTAAGTTAAAGAACACTGAAAAACATAGAGCAAAAGCTTACACTCACCCATTTCATTAAAAGAGTACACAGGCTGTTAGAATTTTTCGAGGTAATGCGAAAAAAGCTAACCACAAAAGAGCTGCTTGCCTTATTCCAACAGCATAGAAAAGATCCCACTGATACTAGGTTTTAGATGGTGGTTCAGACTAAATCATGCATAAGACAGAAGACGCGTAAAACGATAAAAATTAGCTGCAGTGCAGTGCACTCTAAGCTCTTCTCGTTTTGATCAGGATATGCTTATGATAAGAACGCGATGGCTGGCTTACTACCATGCTATAGGCGTAGGTCTCCTGTAAAACAATAGCATTTTGGATCTTGCAGCTGAACAAAGAGTCTGCTGTAAGCAGAAAGGAGAGAGAGCGTAAGTATCAACTGCATCACATTTTTCATTGCATCTAGAATGAAATAAAACAGGCGGTTACGATGGATTTTCTCTAAGGTGAAGCAAAGAATCAGGCAATAAGATGAAAAAATAGGAGCTGTACTAGCCTACAAATTACGAAGTGAAATGTAGAGGCGACGTGCTCACCTTCGCTCTTGAAGTGGTAAGTGGGGTCGGAATTGAGGCGAAGTGTTATAGAACAAGCTAAAGAGGCAGAACGAAAGGTGGAAATAACAAACGAATGACTGTCTAGGCCAGACTATGTTAAGACAAGATTTAGTTATAGGTAGAGAGTGATTGATTGGGATACAGTCTAGTCTGTGCTAATGTGAGTTTGGTTATGCGTTATGGCATTATTGGGTCATGTCATCAAGAAGAGTACGACTAGTGGAAAGATGAGGGGACTCAAAAAGAAGGCGCTGGCAGGCGATGAGTCAGGGGGTTGAGAAGACAGGGAAGTATTGAGGTGGGTCCAAAAGAGGGGAAGGCGATCATAGTGCAAAGTAGGCGAAGAGGCGATATTTGCTTGTGCCATTAAAGAGGAAAATACAGGCGAGGAAATGAAGTGCAGGGAGTAACAACTCCTCTATTCTGGTTAGGTTAAATGCGTGGAACAAGCTCGGTGGGAAATGATGCGAGGCGCGTCACCTGAGAGCACATTGAGCATGGTAGGAGACGAATGACGCACGCAATGAAGAAGCGTTGTAGTGGGGCATGAGAAGGAGATAACGGTACAAGGAGAGGGGTTGGTGGCCTAAATGACCTTCTGACCTCTCACCTCTTTTGGCTCAAGCATTGGATAATTCCGTGGCTGCAAGTTAAACAGATGAGGTAAATGTGAGGTTATTGTTGGACTGATAGGCAGACTTAGGTATCGCGCTGAGAAAGGCTAGTGAATTAGGATGGAACTAGGCAGGGGTGTTGCAGAGCTATTCTGAAATCTAGTCTAGGCCCTTTTTGTGAGCTTAGGTTTGCTTAAGCTTGCTTTACGAAGTGTACGTCTTTTCATCCTTCTGTTTATTTTCCACTGTACGCAAAAGTGTCTTATTTTCCGGTTTACATGTTTGTAATGCATAAAACTTGTTTGAGCATATGCGTACATCGAAAGATATACAGCAGCTTCATAATGAATGAAATTTGGAAATGGAAATCAAACTAGGTTTTGCTGTCTAGAGAAAATATTTGTTCACGTTCGTTCCTTATGCTGAATAGTTGTGAAAGGAGGTAGTTGAAGCTGCCATTGCGGTTAGGTAAATATTGAATTATTGCAACAGGGAGATATTTTGGCAGGTGAGGTCTAATCTGTTGGGAACAACAAAAAAATCTATCAATCACCTGGCTCTACGTGGTGGTAAAATCATTGCAGACCCAAAGTGCGGCAAGAGTCATTTTTTTCTTTTGGGTATATTGTGATTAGCACGAAGACATTGGTGAACAGTACTAGGTGATAATTTTGAGCGCAGAACTTATTAGCGCAGTAGTTTTGTATTTGACTAGTCAGCCTCTCAAGCTAGTTATGTAACCTCGCCAACCACATGCATCGATGCTGACAGTGGCATTGGCGAGGGAGAATGCTGCCGTTAAAGCCAACCCGTGGAAATCCACTGAGGCCGCACTTAACGTCTTTGAACTCGTTGTCATCGTCAACCGATGCTATGTCGCAATTATTCGACCAATCCATCCTGCTGATAGGTCCCTTGCTCAATGTGGAATATTCACAGGACATAGACGTCGTGACTTTGTGCTTTGAGGACTTATGAAAGTTTGGATGCAGTGTATTGATGCCTCGCAAGAGCGAACCAAATGCCAAGTGGTGGTTTGGCAAGTACTTCCCTGTGGGACAATATGCTGTAGAAATTGAATCCGATGTTATCATTGGCTTACATATATCAGCTTTGCTTGATACTTTTAAATGAGATGTCCAGGTCCTGGCACTTTTGATAATGGCATGGTGCGAGGCGAAGCCATTATGAAGTGGTTGTGGGTAAATTGAAACTGTAGCTATACGCTTGTAAATCGTTAGTCTAGTTCTGAAGACATTCAAAGCAATTTATCGATAAGCTTCCGCGTACGCGTAATTTACTCAGGGAGGCGTTTTCCATGGCGTCTCTATGTGTGAGTGTTGCAGCGAGTGGGGTGGAATGTTGCTACAATGTGAGTGATTTGTAGGAGAAATGTTGAAAGCCTACAAACCTGCCTCATTCAACTCTGCGGTTTATTCTCTAATTAGATTGTGTGTTCTTTAACGAATGTATCCGGTGGTTACTGGTACTAAGTTGTTGCTGCCTAATGCAAGTAGTTATGCTTTTCGTCGCGTTATTGCCACGCGGCAGTAGATTTCATACTGGTAAACACATCAAACAAATGTTCTGTCAATACCGTAGCCTTAAGGTTGCAACCTTGACAGGAATTCGAATTTTGCTTTAAGGCATGATGGCTGGTACATTTCCATTATCCCCTCCGGAATGCGCTTTAGCCAGAGGAGCTGAGGAGGCGACTGGAAAGCAGCACAGTTACCAAGGGAAGCATAAAGGATGGCGCTGCAGACGAAGGAGAGAACAATGTAAAGCGTCAGAATTTTGTTAAGAAATAAATGTTGAAGATGGAGTCACTTATTTTCCCCGCCGTTGTGCCTTCGTTGGGTGGGTCGTTAATATGTGGAATTGTTATGCTTCCGTTTGCCTTCTTGGGGACGAAGAAATGCTGAAGACGCTTCAATGGGTGTGCATGCAGTTGGGGTGGAGATGTTCTATTGAAACTTAAAGCACTGTTGGCCGTAGCTCATATTTGCGACCACTTGACAGCTGCGTAATGTTTTGCCTCAAGAGGTATGCGAATCCTATTCATTTTGTTGGGTTCAGTTGACTGTTGACACAGATGACAAGTTCATCTTAAAGCAGGGTGTCTACTGATGAGTGTGTCCTGAATTGTGAGAAGGTGGCATGCTGCTACTTAGTCTTGAGAATGGCTTATAAATGTGCAAAAGATGCAACAGCTTCAGGCATTAAAATTCACCGACTTCACCAGCTACTGAATTTCCATGCAAGTAAAGAAAAAGAAAGAGAGGAAGGGAGGAATACAATATTGTGCTGCCACCGTCATTGATAGAAGGGCCATGGAAGGGCACTAGACAATCAGTCAAACAACGAAACAACCCAAACGGAATTGAAGGAGCAACGAGATGGATGTGTCAATAAATTAATTAGTAACTCAGTCAATCAATGAATTAAGAACACGGTATGTAAAATAGTCGAATCACAAGATGGTAAATCAATCAGAGGATTGGAATAATTGGGCAATTCATGGGATGCCTACATCGTGACCATCGACATAGCAATTGTTGCCTTAGAAAAAGTCAATCAAGAACCAATTTTGCCCATGCTATTAGCAAATTTATTGTTTATTGTGCTAGTTTACTGTGTTTGTGGAAAGCTTTTTCTTTCATTCGCTACACTTCAAAATCTGATCATTTATGCGTGTGGCTTGATTGCTGACAGCGAAAATGCACGCATGCGTCGGATCGAACACGGAAGCGCTTACATTAAACGGATGAGGATTTGATTTATTGGAAATGCTGGCAATTGAGGATTTTTTGTAATGGATTTCGTGTGAGTTTTCAAACTACCAGACGAGAAGGCAATGCAATCCTATCCCATACGCGATTATCAGGAACGTCCAGACATCTTGGGTGTAAAGATTCTTGATTTCTATCCCGTGTTAATCACGGCAGTGTAGTTTCGCACACAGTGCAACCAGTCACACATTTTGCGGATTCCATCAGTTGGCCGTCGCGTAGTGCTGGAGAAATTCAAGTCATCGCTTCACATTTGTCCTCTGTTCTTCGCTCTTCAAAAGTAACGCTTCGATTAAAACCAAAGGTAAGTGTGGGACTTCATAGAATGCGTCTACTTTTGACTCTATTGTAGCCAAGCTCTACATCTTAGGTCTTCCTCTCATCGTTACAGTGATTTCCCTTTGGTTGTTTCCTGTTTCACTGTCCAATGTACGCGTCTGTGTACGTTGGTTTCTCACGCTACTTGTCATTTACCAGTGTATGTCCATCTGTCTTGCCAGTAGTTTGGTGGGTGTTCGACAAATTTGATCGATTTAGTCAGGTTAGTGGGGCTGTTGTGATTGATAGTCTTAAAAATATTTGGTGATTAATACCGTTTGGCATATAAAATGCCATGCAGTCGTCGAGCTGGTGAGTTACGACCTGTGGGCTTCTCGACGAAAATTTCGTTCATTATTTGCTTAATTCTGCAAAAAAGTCACATCTGAGGGCGGAATTCGCGTATAAATGTTGCTTAGAATTTCGGGTTCCGGAAACTAAACGGCTTCAAAAACAGTAAAACCGAGCCAAAAAGGAATAACATTTCCTTAAGCAAATCACATAAATCGGCTTGTTCGTTAGTCTGCGGAGGTTCTTCTCTACTTGTCAAGCAGCTGCACAGCCGGCTTTACAAAGATGTGAGGTTCTCGTCTATTTTTCATTATGATTGTTTGCCGCAACATTGTTGAAGGCCCATTGCGCCAGGTTGTAGCATTTTAAATATTGTCGATTTCTGGGTGATTAAAAGGTCAATGCTTAGGTAGGAAGGTAAATTTGGACGAAGACTACATCAGATTTATGCGCAACCTCAGCGTATGGATTGCATGCACCAAACGGAAGGGAAAATGCCGTAAACACCGTTATTGGGAACAAAGAATTGCACCATTAGAAGAAATGCCCAAGAGGCCGTGAATGTGACCAGTATGTGATGTAGTTGAAGAGGAAGTCAAAGCCGTTATGCTTATGGTCACACTTATTGGACTAGATATTGCATCGTCACGCAGTGAGTGTTATGAAGCCCAATCTCTGCACACTTCTCGGGAGGACAAATTGCTCACAGCGGGGAAAGCATTTGTCGCTAATAGATTATTTCCTTTTAGCGTGATTCCCATCGGAGCATACATAAAGCGGGTTCAGTGGTTCAGTACAGTTCGATGCTAGTTCGTACCCGGCGACTTGTGCATCGAAAAAGGCAGTCACTATTAATGGAAGCGTTTGCCTGATTTCTCACCTACTAGAGCGTTTAGGCTTGGTCAGTCACTTACGATTCGCAGACTAGACATCACTTAAACCGCCACCTAAAAGAGTTGGAATCACGAGAGCAACGTTGGAGATCTGCGAGCACAAGTATGGAGTTAAAAGCACAATAAGCATGAGAGCCACGTGGAACAATTAGAGACGAGGCGACTGGTATATAAGGTGACACCCCAGAGCATGCAAGTCAGTTACAAAGAAAGCGGAGACAGCCAAAGAAATGGAGTGGGGAAGCTGGACATGTTCGTATCCGCAGAAGTGGGCTCCGTGGAGTGAGGCTGCGAAGGGTTCACAATGTGGGCAGAAGTGAGCATTGTGGTTTGTGGAGAAGCCGCAATGCTAGTCGCCGTGTACGCAGCCGTGGAGATGGTCGCAGCAATGGTGGTAAACAGCGAACATGGCCGAGGTTGTGCTTACACCGATGCTAATCGATGATGTGCATGCTCCCCTCCACGCCTCTCTCGCCTTGAAAGCGCTACGAATGTCTTTATTCCTGATTATCGCTTGCATCTAATTAATAAATGATTAGACACCTGTACTCCAACCTACGCGAGTCTTCGCTTTGGGGTTTCCTCCTTGGATGCACGGGATGCATTAGCAAATTAGAAGTTATCTGAGAGTCTCCAACTGAATGCTCCATTACATGAATGGACGAAAATACTGCCACATCCACCATGGTCCTTTTCCCATTTGAGGCAATAAGCACAACCTTTGATTTGCGTCACTTATTGGGGTAAACAAAAGGATCCACGTATGAAAATAGCGTACTTTTGACGGAGAGTAGCTTTGAGGCTTGAATGTGGGTAAGTCAGAATATTTTTACTCCGTCCATTTAGTGGTTCGTACATAAAGCGATGGTACACATTCCTTAAAATCTTAAGCAAGGTAGTCAAAATTAAGCAAGACTGAACAAGTTACAGGAGCTAATGTAGTATTCATTTAGCTGGATGAATCTGAACTCATAGTTCTCCACTTCATTCCGAAGATGACCCACGTTGACTCCTTTCTTCACCCCATCGTGATTCAACATGTGAAGATGTTGCGAGTTTTGGAAGTGCAGAGCGTCTGACTATGCAGTTTCCTGTTCCCACCAACTCTCAGTATTGCACTACTCAGCGGTGACTAATTTAACCTGCTTAAGCGATCAATTAATAAATGTCTGTCGCCACATGTTTGACGGTGCTACTGCTTTGGCTATCACTCTGCTAGGGGAGCAAAACAATGGCCTGCCTCTTCTTCGTTTTTGCCTTTTGCGCTCTCAATAACCTCGCCTTCTCTTTCATAAGTCTTTGCTTCCAGATGAATGTGTAACATGCACTAACTCACATCATGCGACCGGTAATAGTTGCACTTCTTTGTTTCATTCTCCATATGCATAGGTTGCAGCCGATCAATTAGTAAACCTCATTAATCTAGGCAGGAGGGCTAGCGACTTTCTATCCATTCCTGCAAGCGTGGTGGGCAAATAGGACTATGAATGTCCGATGACGCGGTAATCTAGAGTCAAGTACCCATAATATTCACTTAACGGGCAAGGCAAGAATCTGGCACGATCATTGTCAGCCGACTTTACCGCAGCAATATCTACTGCTTAAGTGAGCGCATTCAATGGCTAAACTGAGCTCTTTTATGAGCGCTGATCGCTGTAATTTGCAAAGTAAGCAAACGTTTGTTGTTTGTACTCTGATCTGCTTTAGTAGTATGCACAGAGGTTTATTGGTAAGCCCTTTTGGGACTTCAGCGTTAGAAGTACCAGATAGCGTGTGCTCTCTAGCTTTTGATAATGAATAACAGCAGTTTTTCTCTGGCGACTTTCGCCTTCTAGCAGAATGGCCCATTAGCTAAATGAAAAATCAAACGCTGGTGCGATTTCGGCATTTAGGAATGTAGGGGTAAGAACATGTTAGCGAAATTCTGATTTAAGTTGCCGCATGAATCAGGCACCCATTTAAGTTTCGACCACTGGGCGGTGCGACGTTATTCTAGCATTACTGAAACTCCGTTTGGACGAGTGCAGAGTGATGCATAAACTATGCGCCATTGTTGCTAAATGCACCGCATTATATTTTTGATAAAATTGCAAAGAACTGTCGACATTCGTCCCGCCAAAAGTGTGGTGGATGTGTGCTTTATACTACTTGTGCATGCATAATTATTTGGACCTTTACAACAAATTACCAGTTTAGATGATTTTCGAAAAATTGATTTGTTCAAATGGTTGTTCATCTCCTCAAGTGCGACTGCAATTGGTACGATTTTGTCACGAATTTAAGTACGTGAACACGTAATTTGTAATGAACTAGCCAGACGTTTTTCCGAGTTACTATCATGCTCCATGATGGATCTTGTATTCCTACCACGTCGTTCCAAAAACTGTGATCGTGTATACTTTTGTTTAACAATGATTGCTCAGTCCTTAATTTTTCAGTGGCAGCACTCAACATTTGATACGCAGAGGCAATATATATTAAAGTTAGCTTAAGTGCAACGGACAAGTGGGTTATCGTGCCTAAGAACGTGTTCAGCAGGTGCTTGTGTAGGCGTTGGTGTGATTGCGGATTTGAATCTCTAGTACTGTTTATCCACTGTTCGTGCGAATTCCAGAAATGCAGCAATAATTTTATGCGGTGATATCGGCACTCAGATTCGGTCCATCAAAGTGCGCGCACTTTATATCGAAAGAAATTCTCGTCAGCCATATTGGAAGGACGCAAAATACCTAAAATGCACATCTTTCGTTCATTTTGTGGTGCGTTTATGGTTTCTAGTCAACATGTAAAAGCTGCGTTCTTTTTCGGCCGCACCAGGACTTTTACTACAATAGATGACATGTAAGATGGTTACTGGATTAGAGCTGTTTGCATGGGTAAATGCCAAAGCATAAAACAATAGTTACTAAAGCGCCCCGGAGGAGATCTCGCATTCGCAAAGCACCAAAATAGGCCAATATAGGTTGCGGTTTTTCATTCTCATTTGAAAGGACATGTGGTGATTTACGGGTGAAATAACCTTTCAGACTTCTTCAAATTCGACGCCTTCTGCAAACATGCCCTTTTGGACACCCTAACTAAATTTTCCGCTGACATTAGCATAGGCTTAAGGATGGTAACATTCCTTTTGCGAGAAGCCTCCTCTCCCTGCCCATGATAATGGCTTAGAGTTGACGCAGTTTTTTCCTTCTGACCTTCTACTTCCCACTTCAATCAATGTTTTTCGTCACTACGTTGCATCAAGCGCAATGAGGCGTAGCAGAATTCAAGACAACATCTTATTTTCTCGTCAAAATAACACTGGAATCGGAATCGAATGCTTACTTTGGTTCTCATCACCATACACTATTGTGCCACATATTTGGCCAAATTGAAGAGGCAGGGAACCAAATGCATCCCAATGCTATATCTCAAATTAAGTTAATCCTGGTTCTTTAAACAATAAGCATGGCACCACCATAGACCCTGCAACACGTTCCACTGATCGAGCTCCACACTGGATGATGGGCAAGAATTCAATCGTGGTGACGCGAGACATGCTCACCAATGCCATTCAACACCGGCCGCTGTATGGAACATTACTAAATATGCTAAATATGCTATCCCAGTCCTGGTTCATTTTAGCAATATGTGTCTTCCTTTTTCATCATATTATTCTTTTGAATTTAGTGCGCGTTCATATGCTGAAGCGTAAATATAGCACAAAGACCAAATAGTGCTAACGCAGGTGAGAGCTTGACTCAGGGCGAGTTCCATGCCTAGATAGTGAGGTAACGGCGACCTTGCATTGTCACAGGCAGATGCTCTTATTCGCTGAGGTGTCTTTAAAATGACAGGTATTCCTTAACACGTGCTCTGAATGCAGCCCTATTTGCACAATTTTACGAATCAAGGAAACAGGATGCAACACAATTACTGATATTCCACATACAGTTGCCTTTGGAATGAGCTACCGATCTAATTTAATTTAACTGATCAGGTGAACTGCTGTCAAATTAAAATCATAGCACGAATAAGTTACTCATAAATAAAGAGCGGAAATAACCCTGGACAACAAACTAGTACAGAAGTCGTTTTACTTGATCTAAGAAATTCTGGTTGACTAATAACTTCTGCACCATTAGTTTGCAGAGCATTCCTCTTCACGGCAGTTCGGAGTTGGGTTTTTGTCGGGTAGATCAAAAAGCCGTTGTCACCAACTGGAAAATAGGAGATGCAAGACAGATCAAAATGGGCTTTGTTGTGGCTATTCTGTATCACTAGTCCAGCCTCGGCTTTTATATACTTGTCTTCTGATTTCTTTCCTAATGCGCTGACATGTAAAGCCATGATTACTTCAGATTCGTTATCTGTGTTACCAAGTAACCAACAGTGTAGAACAGTGTTGGACTGCCAGCATTTTCTATCCGGCCATCTCATTTCCATCCTTTCTTCATTTTAACTTGTATAATCTGGCAGCTGATGAGAAAATGAGATTTAACGAGAGAAAAGAAGGCAGTACTGAAGGGAGGTGTCAATGTGCCTCGTGAAAGGAAGAAGCGAAATCTATTTTGGATGACTGTTTCTCACCCGTTGGAGAAATTTTAGCCTGTTTTGTCAGTATTGGTTTCGCCATCTCGAAGGATCTCACTAATACATCTTCCATCCAACAATGCATTGATGTCTTGCTGCTGTTGCTGCTTAAGTGGACTGCAAACTTTGACCCGACCTGAAAAATGCATGGCAACAAAGACCATTCCCATTTGATTTTGAAAGACTGTACTGACCAGCTTGTCGTCTAGTTGTAGAGGATTTTCAAATCTAATGATCGCTACTCCTGCTTAGATCTCAGTTCGACACACGCAGATTCAAATACTTTAATGCCAGAAGAACAGTATGGCCTGGCATGTCGCGAATCGGTAACTTGTTTATAGACTGGAGTCATTCATTGGCGTCTTCTCTGCTGAAGTCGATTATTTCTGCTTTTCTGCCCAAACAGCAATATACTCAGGGATTTGGAGAAAATGGTCATAGGTGGCCGGTTTCCTCTCTTCAGTTTCATTGTTGTCACAAATCCTGACATTGTGGATGTTTCTTGTGGTAAGGTGTCACGAAAACCTACACAAAGACCCAAGGTTGCAACTCCAGCATCCTACCCTCGTAATTTTAATTAGATTCGTATTCCTTTCGCGCGAGTGCCAGTTACTTATCTAGAGGCCATTGTAGTAGAAGACGTGTCTTGTCCCCGCTTTCCACCTTAACTCGTGGCATCCTTCTCTACTGGTGAAAATATTAGTGGCCGATTTCGATTTGCAAATCCTTGAATGCGTTTGTTTACTTATTTGCAGCCCTGCTCCCCTTGGCTTATTTGGTTGGCCAACAAGTGGAGGCAAAGATAGCGACTGGACGAGACAGCAAGGCTAGAATCGTCTGTCCGGGGGCCTGCTATCCTCCTCATCTGCCTCTGGATCTGCTGACCTGCATAACTGCACGTTTGTCAATTCAACTGTCCGTCTACCTAGTGATTTCTCTTCTTTCAAGGCTCTTTGCAGAACGTATGGCTGTACGAATTTTGTCGAGATGGACTATACGACAATGCCCACGGAGACATTCACCTTGCAAAACTAAATTTCTTGAAGTGACTGGGAAAGCAAAAGAAAGCACACTAGTCACGACAATAAGCAGAGATGGTAATAGAATGTGATGTTGTTGATGTCAGGCTATTATTCTTAAATTTACTTGCCCTTACTCAAAGACGAACTAAAACGTAGGGTCTAATTAGACGTAGAATTATTGGAAGATTTAAGGCATACATGAAATTCGCCAGTGACTGGACCAGAGTAAAAATTAGCAGGTTACTCTTAACCCCATAGGGATCATTATTAATGATAGCCGCAGCGGAACTGCAGAAGTCGCCATCGGCACCGGGTGTACCGCTGCAGGTGGTGTAGTGTACAGCACACTAAAAGTGGTTCATGTTGGCTGATAGCATCGCAAACGACTTTTGTGGGGATAGTGAAGAAGCTGGACATAGCCTCCTGCAACCTTGCTGGTTAAGGAAACAAGAGAAGGCTGTGGATTGAAGCAGAGTCATAATTACGCGAAGGTTGAAGTTGAGAAGCTTTAGAAAAGGGCGACGACGTTGCAGATACAGATCATCTACCCTTATGCTTCTACCTGTTTCTGTTTTTATCGCTCTCCTGTCTGTCTAATCATCACACCTGACGTTTAGCCATCCCATTTGAATTCATTTCGTATCCATTTATGACTTGTTAATTCAGTCGTCCGTCCAGTTTGACCTTCTCGTTACCTTTGCTTTGAATATTCGCTGTAATTCATGAATACATTAAGCCGGACCGAACACTAACTCGACTTGTTAACGCATCCATCCTTCTTATCCTTCCACTGAGTGGATTCCATTTTAATTTGCTGAATAAACTGTTGACTTGCTTGCCATTTTTATCATCTTCTCAGTTAAAGTTATTCGTGTAGTTCATTATGATTATTTCCGAATCATATGCAAGCATTCCACCATTTAGTGGTCATGTGGGGTATTGCAGTTTGGGGTTGGTGGTGTTTACGCGACCCAAGTCGAGTAACATATTTTAAATCTGAGCAATCGCTACTAATCTAGTCGGCTTAGATTTGGCCTTCTGGTTTTTTCGGAACCACCAAGGTATTTGTCCTATTTGTGGACACATCTTGATGTAACAACTGAATCTGTGCCTAGTCTGTCAGCAAAGCTGAAATTGTAGCCGGGCATTCTTTCGGACTTTCAGAATCAGCCTACCTCTTTGGAGGTTTATTTAGGTGACAAGGCTATAGTGAATTCCTGTGCTGAACAGAGAGGCTTAAGGGAAAGCAAGGAACTGTGTAATTGCCGTGCAAACCCTTTCCTCCCGGCACAAATTAGTGCGGAAAGGGGTCCTGCAAGAATGCTTGGCCTTCCTCGACTTTGTCAAACCAAAGCTGTGGACATTTGAACTGGATCTCTTTCCGCTTTTTGGACCCTAAAATGCATTTGCCTTCTTCGCCCTCTTGACCCTTTACGTTTTGCCGTCTTGTCCTCAGGGTGCTCTCCTCATTGATCTTTATTCTCTGAGCGTTAGTAACTTATGATTATTCGGTGCTCGACACGAATCGAGATATTTAAATTGTGGCGGGTTGGCACTTGGAATCCCATGAACTGCATTGCAAATTCTGGTATGCTCTACACAAATGATTTTTATGTTACAATAATTAAATGGAAACAAATTGGTAGCATAGCTTCCGTGGGCAATTGTTGGTCACCATAACCATACACCATTTGGCAAAACCTGGGAAATTGGGTGTCATGTTCGCCGTGTGAATGTACTGTTACTCTATCCGTTTACGTGTTCAAGTCGCGTCAATCAATTCCAACTTATAACGCCCAGATTCCGCCAGTAATATTTTGAGAACTCTTAAACCTATTTAGCAATTTTTCCATTTTCCAAAGCATCACCTTATTTGGGATGACGCGTAGCGCATGGATGGCGGGTGTTGTGTAAGCACGCTGTCACTTCTAACATTCACTTTTGCCTGTTCCATTGGTGAGAGCAACAAGGCGGTGTAGGAAAGCGGTAAAAGGCAGTTAAGAGAGATTATGAGTAGAGCTGCAAAGTAGTGTTTGGCATCGCTACAGATGTGCGGTTATTTGGGCTGGAAACGAAAACCCATCAGCTTGCTTTTGGCGTACCCATGCTCTCCTCTTCTTATGTTCCTTCTCTCCCTCTTTCTCTACGTCACATTAGTGAATGCCCTTAATGCGCTCAAGTCATCGACTAAACGGATGAATGGTTGTTGACAGATGGAGAGGGCAGCGCGCGAGATCAGTGGTCGCAAATATAGCACCGATAGTGCTGCTGCTGTTTCAGTGGTGGTAGTGGGCGATAGTAAAGTACCGACAGATGGATGAAGGAGATATAAGCATGACAGCCTATTTTCAAGCTCCTGCGTTTGTTGACATTAATTAGCAGTGAAATAAATGGGCAGCAAAGCACCAACAGAGGATTTGCTGGCTGTTTATTGACGACAACTTATGGGTTGTGTCAATGGTGTTCTAAATAGTTGGTGAAGTGGATTCTTTTCTTTTTTCGCCGTTTCCACTACTTTGCATTACGTTGAGATGAGGTAGACTGTATCAATTTACACTTCTCTTCATTGTATCGCACTATGCTACGCTATTTTACATTCAGACACTGAGGTCTTTATTGTCCCAATCGGCAAATCTCTGAGGTTCTCAATTCCCTATTTGTAGGCTTTTAAGGTAAAGCGGAAACAGTTTCCTTGAGGAATACTCTCCTTAGCTGTTGTTTACAGGGTGATTAGCATTTGACGTCTGCGGATCCCACGTCAACGCAATTACATTCCCACGAAGAGTCTGTCAATCCATAACAGCAAGGACCGTGCGCAAACCTGCAGGTGCTAGTTTCAACTGTGTATAATTCAGAATTCTAAGGCTGTAAGCAGAATTATGGCTAAAAATTCTGCTTTTTTATGCAAAATAACATTGGCAAGCATTTGGCAACGAGAATGAAAAGTTCTTCTTCGATGTGGCTGTTGTTATTACGCATGGCAGATATGTGAGTACGTTACCTATCATATATGCACATAGCTGAAAATGCGAGTTTGCATGAAAGTGTGGCTTACGTTTAGCAAGGGTAGCTTGTCTTACTGTTTTTGTGGCACCTACTGCAGAATGCTTTACTCATGCATCCTAATTTGATCAAACAGTGGCATCGGCAACGCGTGTTTAGTCTGGGCCATTTTTTCACAGTACAATGGGGTCTTTAAGTTGTGATGAATGAAGGGAAATCAGGCAGCCCTCTGCAAACTTCAGTAATCAGGTGAGACGACTGGCAATGCGACAGTCTTAGTGGACTTCATTCACGGCGTAAAATGTTTGGCTGCAGTAGACACTTTGATTTTGACTCGAATGACCACGTTTTGGTGTCTACGTGAGACGTGGAAGGTAGGCATGCACAAGGTCTATCGAGAAAATGAACCGAAGCCCAACGGTGACGGATAATGGTAGGGACCGCAATCAGAAGAAATGGTGTGGGTTAAAGGTGTCATTTCAACCTCATGGGACATGGGACTTTCTGGATCAGTACTTAACCAGACATTTAATTACGACACAGAGCAGCAGTCATCGTGTGGTTATCCAAAATCTTGGGCCATACAGACGTGTGGTCAAGTTTACTGCACTAAGCTTGCTTCTCCAAACCAGTGCCTCATCACGCTTCGGAAGCAGGGATATATATATATATAGCATACACGAATATTTCCATAGGTCCGTGCAAACTGGCAACTCACAGAGTCGCAGCTTATCACGAAAACTAAACGCCAACTTAATTGAAGGTGAACGTTGTTTTGCGACAGCAGGTTCGCCTAGGTAGACTCATCTATTCTCTTGCTGTTTTTCATGCGGGCAGCCACAAAGCTAAAAAAACTGAAACCTTGGACAGGGACAATTCCCTCGATTCGAAGAAATGCTCAACATTATGCTGTGGCTTTCTATAACCAAGCAATAAGTTTCAGCACAGCAGCCAATTAATCTATCTGATTTTCTACGCTTTGTCGAACGTATTCTATCAAGGCGGGCATACTTATGCATCAATAGTAATTTATTAAAATGTCAAAATTGTGTCTGTCATTATAAAATAGTTTGCTGTGTTTAATCCCAATCGCCAAATAAGGCGCAAGATTGTCAGTCGATTCTTCTCTGAATCAGCAAAATTCTGCAGCGGGGTTAAGCAACGCATTTGACAGGCACATATTTTGCGCTATAATAGTTGGGGTGAGCGTGGTAGTCGATGGTTTACACAGGCTTATATTATTTAATGCATTGTAGGCTGACTCATCGGTGATGGTAGTTGCTGACACTAATGCAGACCCTCCTGAATTTTAATCGTGTGCATGCTTTTCATTGCAAGTGAAATCACACCTTTCCGTTCTATTCGAAACGGCCCAATGGTAGTAAGCAGACTCTGGTACGGATACCGTTATTGCAGTGAGTTTTTACTGCGCATAAAGGCTTCTGAGGTCTTATTTTATTTCCAAACATTTGTAATGGGCAGGCAACGATCAATCCGGTAATCATGGTGACTACGTGGCTTTATAGCAATGTGATGACGTAGCCTTAGCGCCAGCCGTTCAACGTCGCCATCTTTGGCACAAATCAAATCCACGCTGGCTTACCCTGATAATCCCTGGCACCAATAGCCTTTACATGTTCTGTTTCTATGCATTGCCTCTCTTTGTTTATAAGGTTTGCTGTCATTACATTTGAGTTAACTCATTCGCATTCCATTAGTGACCACATACATTGTTAAAGGTTTGGGCACGTAATAGCCCTCAACGTAAAAATACTGACATACCATCTGATTTGGCTTTAGAGCTGTGCAGCTACTTTGTTGCCTCCGGATAAATGAGAGCAAGTTTAGATTCTTTCCGCGCTTCAGTTCCCCACTCCCAGATGGCAGCACATTTGTAAGTGGATTGTGCTAGACAAACGTCTCTGCCAGTTACTTCTCTTAAAACATTCTCGAATGCCATCCGAAATGGTTCCGAAGCTCTTTGATGTAACGAGGGGTAATCGGAACCCTATTGGCGTTTTCCATTCATATTCGACCCCAGGCAACTCTACATAATCATATATTTTGACTTCACATTAACTTTGATCCCCACGAGACGCTGCACGAGGAACGTATATTTCTGTTTAAAGCACCAAAATTTGGGTTGGCTAATCGATCCCCAACAAATAAAAACGGTTGTTCTCGTAACTTGCTTGCTTGAAAAAATATCGCTTTACCAAAATGTATAGACTATATTTACCAGCCTAATCAAACTTGGAAATGTTGTAGGCATCGCGATTATAACTGCTTAGTCCATCCAGTGAGCCCACCGCACCTCCGTAAGGAAAATTCACTAGTCACCTTGGGATCTCTTGCGTCTTATTCGTTATTATTTATTGTAGTCACTTTCAACGGACAAAAACAAGTCGAACGAAATGAAGTGTCTTGCAAACTTTTACAGTATCCTCTGTGACTTCAATATTTCTCTGTTGGATGCCGTGTCAACGAATTGCCGACCAAAAGGAATCCAAAAACTGGCCCAATTTGATGAGATGGGGCGGTACAGCGTGATTTACGTATGAGTAAAGCACAATCAAAAGTGCGCTTTTTGTACCAGGTAAGAGACAGCGAAAACAACCAAAGCATTCAAGCTTTTAAAAGCAGTGCTATATTTCTCCCCTTTGCTTCCGGTTTGGTCGGTTGGGTAATTAAGCAAGCGATAACTCAACAAAGCCGTACGATTGCCATAGTGAGGGCCAGCATGGTGCTCAAATTGGCTCAATTCTGCGCAACGTTGAGGAGAAGGAAAGACTTTCGTAATACAAATATAGCTCTATGGACAAGAAGAGCAAAGGCTAATAGTCTCGGCTGAGAATATTAAATTTTTGTGGTTTTAGAACGAACAATTGCCATATTCGCTGAGGGAATAAAGCGCCATATGGGGTACGGCTAATAATGCTGAAAGTCGAAATCACTTAGCAAACAGCGGCCGATCTTCCTTGCTGCCGTCGCCGGCTGGCACGCCTGCTTCATTAGACATCTACCGCAAGCACGGCCACAAGCACTGCCACGGCGTCATCGGTAACAAAATTGGTTCGTACATACAGAAACTCTTAAAGTAAGGCATTGCATTTGTAAAGAATGGGCCGATATAAGAAGGCTTTGCGCTGCTTGACTGCAGCAGATGATAATGTTGAAGGGCTAAAATGAGTAAGGTTGGAGAACAGCAATTGCTTTTGTGGCCTAATGGGTAAGGCGTCTGACTTCAGATCGGAGGATTACAGTTTTGAGTTTTCCAGGGCCATAAAACTCTCTCATCTCCGCTGCTTGTGGTAGCACAGTGCTTGTCCAACGACGAATCGAAACAATGATGATGGGTGAATTAAAGGGCAGTTCAGTGAATTAAAAAGAGAAGGTAAAATTATTGGCTTCCCCAATGAGAGGCTCACATTTCTCCTCCTTTTTGCCTTTCTTCCTGCCTTTCGTTGCTGACCTCTCGCCCTCATTCAGGTGCTATGTTTTGCCGCAGTGAAACATGAAATAATTGTAGTCACATGAATACAATCGATGCAACGCAGGAGAATTCTCCTCTCTTGCAATGTCAACCTCAGCCGAATGATTGGAATCGATACGTTCGGGTTAGTATGTATGATCCGAGACATCTTTTAGCCGACCAGATTATATGAAGCATATGAACCTAGTCAATTTTTGGCAAGTAAATTTAATCAATGCTTATAGACTGCTCAAAAATTCGAGTCTTCTTTAAAATGAATAATCATCAGTTGTGCATTAAAGGTAGTTCCAAAATTTTCGGAATCCAAATTTTAAAGATCTCTAATAGGGAAAAAAGCTAACTACATCACCTTGAAGAAACGACAAAGGCCAACTGCGGAAAAGCAGTCTGATTAACTATCCGTAATCATTGTTTTTGTATGCCATCTAAGCCTACATCCAAATAGAGTTTAACTTTGTGCGGCACCTATAGAATAAAATGTTCGCTTTTAGAATGGCTGCGACTCGAAGACTTATTTTAATTTCATTGCACCTTGCCTGCTCATCCGTCCTGCTTCCTAATGATGGGATGTTTTCCAAGTTTAACTTATTAACAGTGGATAAGTTGTTTGCTGAGTATGTAGTAAAGCTTTGTTTTGGCATGATTAAATCGATGTTCATCGCAATCTTGACAGCAAGGAAAAAAACCCGTTTTAATAATCCAGAAATTATGAAAATGAGGCACAAACTTCTAAGCTGCAACAGCAAGTAACCAAAAACTTGCTTTTTGGAAGGTGTGTTTGACCTTCCTGCTTGCTTTTAAATCAGTAGATCTGTCCGGCATAGTGTTGTGTCATCAACGAGCGCAATGTGATGCACGGGAGTCTAGAATCCTTAACGGGCTAAGACAGCCCATCTCAGAGGCTTAGCAAAAGCAGAGCTCATGAGCCATCTAATTGCTTACATCTTCACTGCGTTAAATTCACAATTGATGGCAGTCTTTGACTTAGTTGTAAAAACAAGAAGCAATAGCACAGTAGCGTTGTTTACCACGTCTGTGATGACGAGTTTAAAGAAGAAAAATTGCTTAATATCAGTTGTAAAAAACTCCGGTTCCTGATCTAGTTATATGTGACTGTTCTCTTGTCATTATTTGAATTCACTCAACTTCCTTTTTGCTCTGGTAACGTGAGCAGCTGCAGCATCCATATGGACGCACCATGCAATTCCGCTTAAGCCCGCTTGACAATATTCTCCTCTAAATCAATAGTACTTCATTATGGGGCATAAAATGAAAAACCTGCATGTCTGATGGAATTCTGTAGTCATTTGTTGAGTGATTTGTGCAAACTATTACTTGCAATGTCATGAGTTGCTTACCTTTAAAAATGCCTAATTGTTGCTGATGAGCCCTAAACAATCATATGCTTGCGCTGAATCCATGGAAAATGTGTAGCATATCCCACAACCATGTCAGTTGTCATCAAGCTTCAAGCACTCATTTCAAATGATCAGTGAGCAAAATGCAGTCAAGCCTGTATGGAGTCTTTAGCGTCGCATCAGGTGACTTTGGCACTGCTTTCGTCTTGATTTACTCCAAAGACAAGTTTTAAATGCTATTCGAATGATTCTCACTCAATCGCTCTCCTCCAGGCTGACGTTAAATTTTACCAATTTTCCCGGACATACAATCATATGGTGGTAGCATCCTTGAGCCGTAAGAGACGTTAGGTCACTGAAAACTTCCTCATAGCTACGAAGACTCTATTCATTAGAAATCAGTGGCTGAATGCCATACTGTGGGCAATGTGCCTGTGATTTCGAAGGGATTCCTCATCACACCCTGGAAATTACGTCAGCTGCACTGCAGGTCGAGCGAATCCCTCAACTCAAATATTACTCGTCAAGGAATCTAAAACCGCTAATCCGTCAGTAATCTTACTTATATTGCCTTGTGTAACTAATGTCTATCAAATTTGTTACCTTTACTATTTCAAAGGCATATGACACCGAATTTCTTAGAAACTCCAAGATGGTTGTTTAACGTGTTTAGAGGTATGTGATTTGCTTTGTGCTAGTTGATGGGGTTCGGGATAGGTTGTTTTATTTAACGTTGGTTTTCCTCATTCAACTGCAGCATATGGTCTTCGAAATGGAAGTATCATGTCCACAATGCTATCTCTATCTTAATCAGCAGCGAAGATAATAGTAAGCGTAGATGATTGGTCACTCGTCATTTGCCAGAATACAAGCAGGGTCGTAAGTGTTAGTGGTTTTTGTACAACTCAGCAAATAATGTGACAAGTCGAATGAAGTCTTTTGATATCATGGATATTTGAGGCCAACATTACACTGGTGGTTTTATGCAGGCATAAAAAGCTGTTTGGTCTTTGTTATTGCTCACTGCAGAGTGCGCGCCTGCACGACATAACTCTATAATTTCCGCGAAAAAAATTAAAAGATGAGTGACTTAACTTTTTTGTTCACCTATTTATTCTGCTGCTTCACTCGATTATGAGCACAGCGAGACTAAACATGTATGGTAGCAAAGTGTCGCAGAAGGAATTGGAAAAATATGGAAGTTTATAATCAACCGCTGATTTTTGCCAGTCTTACTTCTACCTTTGATACAAAAGTTGTGACTACAAGATTCCATGAGCACTCAAGAGGATACCGAAGGGCACCATTTGTGTTAACTTGCAACAGAACTTTAAGCATTTTGGAATAATCTAGGAGTACTTTGTTAATGATGACTTTTCTGAAAAACCAAAAGAGCGAAAAAATAGATAGGCTCTGCTATCGACTGCTGACGCGCAAAAGCGTGGGCCGAGACACTGCTACCCTAATCGAACACAGTACCTGCAAGAATAGAGTTAACTGACTACTCTATTCTTTGAAAGCAAAAAGGATGAAAAATTTACGCAGAAATTAGCGCAGCGACTTTAGTACTAAGGAGTTTCTAAATAGATGCCACTCCGTAAGCAATGCATCTTATTTGGCTTAATGAGCACTCAACTGCACCTTCTGAGAAGACGTTTTTCAATGCTTACCAACTGCACTACTCTGGTCATTAAATGGGAAATCGTACATACTTGCAAACAGAGACCTGAGCAAACACACAATACCATGCACGTGCAATGCTGTTTGTTTTACAGAATGATTTACTAAAATTCACCCATTTGCAATTAAACGAGGAACATTATCGCCGTTCATTTGTCTCCAAGACATAAAACATCTGCCGTGTTGACATTAGAGTTCATATTGAGCATTTAATTAAATGACGTTACATGACCATGTTCATCACTGATCCTTCTATCCCCTGCTTCATCTGACTGCCTAGTCATCAGCCGATATTCCGTACATTCATCTTGAAATTGCTTCTGCTTCGCTCTTTAAGAACCGACCACGATTTCCACAAGGAACTCCACTAAGAATTGACACAGCTGATCATATGTGGTGGGTGCAAGTCGGTCCGGTCAATCCTACAATATGAATCCGGCCTAAACTCGAGGCTCTGTAGGTTTTGCTGCCAGTCATATCATACCGTATTTTAATAACTCAATTTGAAGGGACTTGTGAGATTTGCCTACTATGGCTTGTCACTTAACTATTTTTGCTTCACATTCAGAAAGGCTCCGTGTTGTTAGCAAGAATAGCAATTTCCTGCCGTGAAGCTGTTGATCTTGTGTACTAGGCCGTAAAATTGTGCCAAAACTACTATACCCCAACATCAAGATATTCATCCACACCTACATCAGCGAATAAAATTTGTGAAGTGTAACAGGTTAATGAATAAGCCTTAAAGGGCTATCAAATTATCCATCACTTGAACATTCTTTTACTCGCCATGCACTTCATGGTGCTTGCGCACTACATGATAGGCAATTTGAGATGAAATTCTCACATATACGAATACTGGCCCACCCTTTACTACGCAGATAATATTTCTGGATCAAATGCGTCCCTCATCAAGATCGCCGCAAAAGTTCCGCATGCGATGGCTTGTAGACCCCATTAAGTTTTTGCATGTTTGGAATCAGAAATTACAGCCCCAAGTGCGTAAAGGAAATGCTGCTTCTTCTTCCTTGCCTTTATAAGTGTCAGGGAAAATCAGGGTAATACACCTCAAACTATTGCTAAATTAATTTGTAAGAGTACCTCACGCCCTTCTCTCCATGTTGCTCTGGTAATAATTCTTCAAGCTCAAATTGATGCCCTACACCATTTTGTGGCACTAGTTCCCGACGCCCACATGATCACGTTTCCAATATGAAGTCAACATGTGGGTAGAATTAAAGGTGACAGTTGCAGAACCGCTTCCTTTAGGGACAAATACTTCTATACGCATAAATGTTGTTCCATCTTGTGTGCAGTCAAAAGTAACTAATATTTTTAGATCAATTATACTGATCTGACATTCAATGCTGCTTAACTTTTGTTGCGAAAATGGTTTAAGCGACTACTAGATTGTAGCTTCCTCCGAATTCACAAGTTTTTACATGCCTTAGTATATGTTACGTAAAAGAACCTGTAGAAGATGTGATAAGCTGCTTGGCGGAAAACTGTCAGCTTAACGTAGAGACCACCTCATTTAATGAAGTTACAAAGGCCCAGCTGTATAAAATGGATTGATGGCTAGGCAACAAAAAAGCAAGTTTGCCTTTGGGCAGTTAACTTCGGTAGGAAGGAGTGACAGTGCTTTTAAAGGCGTGGGATGGCTGAAAAGATAAAGTCAGAGATCTATCAAATATGCTGCAGCTAGTAAAGTTATTTGACAGGCGTTGGAGAAGCATTTTTGTTTTGAGCATAATTAAAGAAGATGGGAAAAATTAGCAGGCGTCGCTTCTAAGAATGCGCTGTAACACTTGAGAATGAGAAGTGAAGAGAGTTACAATTGGGAAGGCTAATTCAAGATGGAACCTAAACGGTCATCCCATTAAGCAGTAGGTGGCGTATCATAGCCCGAAAATTCCTGATCGTAATTGTCTAGTGTGTTAGCCGGATCGACTCAGTAGCAATTCACTTGTAGGTGTCGATCATGATGGAGTTCAAGTTAAACGCCACCTTCTAAGAGAGGCTTGCATTTGGAACACCACGTCAATGTAGGCTACGAAACTCAACTTTATCCTCTGCTTCTATTCATCTTTCTACCTTCTCCCTTAATATTTTCTTGACGTACTTGCACGCCACTCCTTCAAGATTTGTGGCAGCTTCTAGCCATCAGTGACATGCTACACAAATCTCTCCAAAATCTTCTTTGCATTCTCATTAACTCGCAGTCTTCTTCTCACCGTTTCTGACAAAGGCTCACGTCATAGCTGTTACAAATACGTCAGCCATATTACCTTTGGCCCGATCATGGCGGAGAAATAGTGGGACGACAGCCAGTTTAAAGTTGTCTTTTTGCATAAGTTAGCAAGCACTTTAATTAGCTTTAGCATCTTTTGATATTTTACCAATATCAGAATTACGTAAATTGGAATAAAAATTGTGAGGTAGAAACTTTTGGCTTGTAGCGCAGGGTGGCCCATTCGCTTGTTGCTTTGACCAGTTCATCTTCTTTTTAGAGGCAACATACAATTGAAATCGGGTTGGACCAATCAGCAATGAATGAATGTCCCCTAACACTTTAGTTATTCTAGTCTGCAACTGTAACAAATATGTAGTGGGCGACTTCAACCTGATAAATCAAGTGCTCAACTGCATGTAGACGTGACTAAAGCGCTTACATTCAAACTGGCGTTTCCCCAAAAAATTTGCTTTTGGTGAAGCCACTTTCAGATGCAATAATAAATTCAATCATCGACGTGGAACCAACAACCTTGTTTTAAGATTGAA
>JADWOT020000275.1:0-29947 GCA_036345935.2 Taenia hydatigena
CCATCGGTTATTATGCTGACCTATCTATATGACTATATTCGGTGAAAAAAAAGTCCTTCCCCTCATGCTGCTTTCCCACGTGTCAAACAGTATAACAAATGCCCGCAAGATCTATAGAAATTCCAACTTTAGTAGTGATAACCAAAATGCACGTACGATCCCAAATCGTGTCGTAGCTATCAAGGTTGCACGTTAGTTTCGGTAAAATCAAAATTGGTAACGTCAAGCTAGCTAGGTAGTAAGAGTTGGCCACCTCGTCAAAGTCGTGGCTGCAGAATGGTTGAAATTTTTACCATTTTAATCACGTTTGCAATTGCATCATTATTTTCGCGATTTATGATAGATTTTTGCCAAAATTTCTCACGTATGTTCAATAACTCTTTTCCTGCAGTTGCACTATGTGGCGCACCTATTTGTCAACCATGAGGAGTAACCTAGTAAAGCCCGATAAAAGCAACTTAATGTGCCTTTTGACCTTAGCCTCAGGTCATGAGCCGATACAGTCCAAAACCGCTAAGTGCTTGATAATGATCGGTCTACGTGTTATTAACCATTCTCATCCCCTTTCCGCCAATCTCTATGTAAGTCTCCATCCTGCCACCCTGACAATCCAATGAAGTTAAAGGATCAAAAAGGACAAGAATCGTAGAAAATATAGATAAGTTAAGCCTCCATCTTCCCTAACTCCTGCTCCATCTCTTCCGCCTCCTCCCCAACTTCAATCGCATGCGTTGTTCCAGCATCGCCAGAACTGGCATCCGGGTGTATTTCACTTATCAAGGTAATACTTTCGGTAACGCCTTCAATCGTGTCATTAGATAAATATTCTTATTTCCTTCTAAAGCCGATTTTTCTGATTCCGATGAATTACTTGGCTGTAAACATAAGTAGATGATATAGTTCAGGAACACGCGGAAACAGAGCGAAGGAAATAAGAAACGCTGTGTCACAGCACTGTGCAGAGAATCTGACGATAAACTTCCACTCACCCTTTCCCTTACTCTCCTTCTGTAAACATCTCGGCTTTGCAACGCACTTAATCACTTACTTGCTCACCAGGATGCTTTCTCGTCGCCAAAGAGGTAAAAGCATTCGCATGAGAGTAAAAATGGTCGGCAGAACCGCACCTTTGCTAGCTCCATAGCAATCACAAGAAGCGATTGTGGATGTCAGTAATCAATTAATGTCTCGCACTACTCTCACTAGTCCTAAAATGCCTAATAACCGTTCCTGCAAATAAAAAAATCATCAAAGGCAAAAAGCCGACGACAAGCATTAACAACAGGACAGCGCATTGGAGTCAAAGAACATTAGCATTAGTGGTTCTTCTCATTCTCTTCTACCCACTTTTCATGTAAAACAATGAAAAAAGCTCGGTCAAGGTAAAAAACACAAACGTAAGTGATGTCCGCTCCCGCATGACCACCTAGACGGAATGCTGTCTAAAGTTTACATCAGATGGCACTGAGGGATATCAGGTGACACTTGCTGCCAATCGATTTACTCGTGTCAGGTTCAAATCGGTCCACCACATAAAAACCGTCAATTGTGCTGTTCTGCGCGTTGCATCTTCTATAAATATTCATCTTGCTCTGACGCGCTGTCGCTGTTGCCATTTAGTTGTTCACCCATGCCTCCTTCCCGTTTTGCTTTATTCTCACCTCCAGGTCTTATTTTTATCTAGCACTTCTGTCGCTGGCCTCTATCTCCTCGACACCCTTCATCAACCCCATAATAGATAGACATAATAGAGATTAAGGGCAAGTCATGGTACTAACAATCCCTCTACTTGTGCCATCTTTTCTTTTTTTCGCCCTAAACTCAGTTGCGTGCGTCAAGTCAATATTCTCGCAGCTAAATTCCGGTGTAAATACATGGAAGGGGAACCGTAACTAGCACCTTCGAGCGCGCAATTCAAAAACATTTTGAGTTTCTTCTTCAAAGGCATTTTTTCCAAGTTTTGCTTTGTTACCTGTCTGGATGAGTAGACACTTAAATCGGCTTAGAAGCATATGGTAGAAAGCGGAAAAGAAATAGCGAACACTGCACCACAGCTCTGTGCGAAATCATCCCATGGTACTTACTTGCAATCGTCTTTTGTCCATTTCCACCCTAGCCTTCTTCAGTCTAGAGGCTTCTCAATTCTTCACCCTTAATCTCAATCATTCCCCTGTCCCATTAAGCTTACCATTCATTTTACTTAGCTCCCGCTGATGAAACGCATAGACCACCATTGTATTCCGGAAACAAAAGCAACTATTGTTTCAACCATAGGATTGAATGAACGCACCAAAAATGCGTCTTGTTCATTTCAATAGCAATCTTTATGAATGGGTTGCTGATTTCTCATTTGTCTTGCATGCCTCATCCTCATAGGTGCTTTATACGTTGCAACTTAAGTCAGCTTTAACACTTTAAAGCGGACTGCCTAATTAGCTCTACACAACTCTATGCCGTATAAATTGAGGTCTTTGCTATCTTCCTTTCTCTCAGACATTAGGGATCAAGGTAGACACATAAGAAGTAGGTCTGATGACGTGTTTGTAGTGGGTGTAGAGGATCCCTCTTGTGTACGCCTCCTTTCTCATATCCCGCATCAACGCATCCCCAAGTGAGTGCTTCCTTTGTCTCCTACTGCATTCCATATGCTCACGTGAAGTGCAGCTTGCAAGAGACAAATTGTCTTCACATGGTATAGGGGATTTGCCGTATCAATGGGCAGTGTCCACTTCGAGTTAAAATAAGAGAGGAAGAAGAAGGGTCGCAGGAATGAAAATGCGATAATGGTATTGAAGTAAGTTGATAGGCGAGTGCTTGATTTGAGGTCAAGTGAGCTACCAATCAGCCACCTGACAAAAGGCTAAAGTGGATCTTACTTTGCCCAGGACAGAAGTGTTGATTTGGTCGACTGAAAGGGCAAGTCAGTAGGAGAGGATAAGATGAATGTGCCTTCACACCCACATGCACACAAACTTGGACAAGTAGATAGACAGGCGCAGATACATAATAGAAACGGACCATACAGTCTGGAGCAGGATATGGACAAACTGGGTCGTCACTGTAAAGCGTCATATAGAGGCGTTAATATAAGAAGAATAAAAAAATTGAGCAGTAGGATGAGCAATGCGCTCATCTTCGCACTCAAGGGGGTAAGTGGAGGAGAAGGGGATGAAATTTAGTCTAGTATTGTCCGGGCCATACATCTTCTCATTAGTTAATTATGTCATAATCAAGAGTGAGACTAGAAAGATAAGAAGAATTACAAAGAGGGACCTGGCAGACGATGAGGTGAGAGTAGTGGATAGGGGCGAATCGATTATGGATTTGAAGGAGGTGGGTGTGAGAGAAGCATAAAAGAGGCAGAGGAGAGGGGTGTTCTCGTGTCAACAATTTGGAAAAAATAAATGAAAGGAAATGTTATGCAGGGTGCTCCCAACTTCCTTCTCCTGTTAAGTTAAAAGCGTGGAGCGCACACGGTAAGACATAATGCGATGTGTAGTGCTTGATAGCTAATTAAGCGTAATAGGAGAGATTCAGCAAAAATGCGTTGCAGTGGGGCTTGAGAAAAGTGGACTCCTCACCCATTTTAATGACGTCATCAGACCTACTTCTTATGTGTGGCCTTGATCCCTTATATCTGCTTGAAAGAACAAGAAGACCTCAGTCTCCATGGCATAGGGTTGTGTCGATTCTATTGGGTGGGCCAAGTTGGAGCGTGGCAAAGTGTAAGACGCCTTAGAGGACCCGGCGTGGAAGATAGGTCAGATAGCCTTGTCTACCCTCTTCTGACCTACCTTACCCATGCACGTCATAATCTATCCCAAGTGACTAATCTAGTCTGTTCTGAATTTGGTCCGGTCTATTCAGATCCATTCAAGCTTAGTCTTGCGTATTGTGCCATCACATTCTAAAATGATCACTAGTGCTTCTGCTTAGTTAGTACTAGTAAGCCCATGTTTGAGATATGAAAAGTAAAGGCAACAAACCATGCATAGAGCAGAGTAAGAAATGGTTAGAGGATTCGGTAACTTGTTCATAAAGTTTGCTATTGACATAAAGAAGGCGCCTTTCTGATGCGTGTTCCTAATCCCATGCTTAAACAAAGTGTTGTCTTGCACTAACGAAGGTAGAAGATGGCACATGCATTTCCTTTACAGAAGCAAAGCATCAAGAATAACTTTGATAGAGACTAAGAGGTGAGAAGTAATAGATATGGGGGGAAAGAGGGTGAGGAATAAGAAAAGAGGATTAGAAATTGACATTACAAGATGACTCCCTACGGTGCTACACTGTAGCATCCTCTATTTCTGTCCCTCTATCTCCCATTTATTCCTAAACTGATCCACAATCTACTAGTCCAGCCATGTAGAAATTGACTAAATAGTAGATTTGATTTTTTGAATGACGCAATTAAAGTGGCTAGTCACATTCCCTTTTAATGTGACCGTAACTTGATGCAAGAGAAGAGGATATTACAGTGAAAAAAAGGATGCGAGGTGGATAGCATAATTTGCCCCTAATCTTCACGATATCTATGCATTTTGACCCTCTGACGTCTATGGGAGTAGTGTAGGCGGCAAATCCAAACAAGATTGGGGGCGAGGATGTCTAATCAGGAGGGATGGTGCAGACGAATAAATGAATAGTAGGAACCTGGGCGTGGTGAAGGAAGATGAATAATAGAAGACGATACATCGCGTAGCACATGTTTAACGGTTTGTTGGGTGGTGGAGGAGTTTGAATCTAACACGTGTAAACCGATTAGTAGCGCGTGCAATGCGGTGCCTCTCAGCGCCGCCTGGGGTGGGTTTCAGACAGCATCCAAAGCTCTTGAATTAAAGCATATGTAAAGGAGGCAAGAGAGAGAATAAGAGGGACCACCGATACTACTACTGTTCTTTGAATTAAATGCGTTGTCATGACGAGACCGCTTTTTCCAACTTCATACTCCCTACGTTTCTTTTTAAAATAAATGCCTTTAGGGCGTATAGGAACGATTAGGGCACCGTAAGACCTACACCAAGTAATTGGCGACTGACTTTAGTGATTTCTGTAGAGCTAGCAAAGGTGTTTTTGGCGATTGTTTGTCTTGTACCGGAGAGAACAAAGGCAGTGATTGTACTTCTTTAGCGGAGAGGAAGTGGCATGCCTGGTTCTCTGAACGGGGCGCTAGATTATCAAAGACAGGACGTTTACAGAGGAGGGGCGGGGAAGAGGATGGAAGAAGGTCATCGCTGGATGTCAACGTACAGTTCTCTAAAACTGTTTTTCTTGATTTCTTCCCTTTTTCTTCCTTGCGTTTCTATATTTCTTCACTCGCTTATTTTCATGGCCATGTACTAAAGTAAAGCAGGAATCAACATTCTGGAAGAAATGCGTTTCCTACCAGTGGCCCGCTTAACGACGCTACCCATAGATTTGCCTTGATAAGAGAAGCACACAAAGATACCAGTTGTGACAATGCTAAAACGACGTATGTGGATGAGGCAGGAAAGAAGGAGGATAAGAGAGAGCAGGGGTTGAAATGGTGGTGGCATAACTTAACCCTTATTGTTGTGGATAGTATCAAATTGAGGAAAATGGCTCTTGAACTGATCGTAGTTGCACTTGCACGAGTACTTGTTAGCCTATTAATTGAAAAAAGTTGAGTGCCTGAAAATCAGAGAGGGAGATAGTAAAAACTGTGATGGAGGATAGAGGATTCGCATAGAGAGAAAGGTTTATGTACTAAATGAAAAGCTTAAGCGTCTCGGGTTTGAGCTGCGGACATCAGAAATGAAAGTAGATGAGAGTAGATTAAGCAGTGCGTTTGTTAAGAGGGAGAGATCGATTGGTGGAGTATGAAACGCAATAATGCCCCCTAATCAGTTGTGGTTAACACTTCCACTTGGTATTGCTTTACACCTTATTTTATCCTAACACATCTGGGATTTTACTCTTTTTTCCAGTCACCCGCAATCCGGAACGGTGGGAAGAAAGTGGAGGGGATGAGCCAAAAAAAGCAGTGCAAAACGCGCAAACATTCATCCAGAGAAGAGGATCAACAAATTTTCCTGACTTGACAGCAAAATCTACTAGCAGGTCAGTTTAGTGCACGAACTGCTCGACAAGCTTTTTCTCGACTAAAAGCAAAGAAGAAAATTGTTTGTTTACTTGCACGCTAATACGAGGTACCGCAGCATCATGACTATTCAGTTCAGTAAGAAAAAGGGCAAGTGCATGGCGAAGAAAGTGCTGTCTCGCTGATCTATCACAGCAGAAATATAGAAATCGTTGTAGTATGTACGCCGATTTTGAGTGAGTTTAATAAGCACTGTTAGGAAAGCACGCAGATCGCCGATCCCGGGACGCCCATATTATACGAGAGTTTCCTTTCATCTTCCCAAAATCCCGCAGTGGAAGATATATGCATGTCTTGCATGGCAGCAGGCTAATTTGGCAAGAATGATGAGCACTCTTCTCTAAGGTTAAGATCTTATGGTGTCAAGAAGACATCGTGCCTCCTAGGCGCATATTGGTCTCGAGGTTTGTTTACCAAAACAATCATTTCATTTCACAATTATCATAAAATGCAATGCGCTTTCGGAGAGAGTATGCCACAAAATACTTAACCCACCCACAGCAAGATGAATCAACAGATGTCTTTAGAAATATCTTTTTGGCTAGGGTTTGTTTCTTGTGACCCGAACCCCGTTGCATCGGTCGTGCGAAAAGCCCAAATTACCGGCAAGAGTAAGAACCTCTCACCTCGAATAGCACAGGATACAAATATAATGCATATAAATAAGCATACTGAGCGCTGGCTCACACGTTATTGCACTATGAGGGGTCGTATTGCTTGATGAGAAAGTTTTAACGCCGTCGTGCGATTTATATGTGCAAATGCGCCAACATAAACCTGCGCTCCTTCGACTAATCCATGGACTCATACTCATTAGCCATGTGAAATGTACGCGCGATGTGTTGCTAATCTAAATCTGAACACTTCATGGATAAACAAATTCATTATAATGCTAAATTATCTAAAATGTCAAAAATGATTACCTACCTATAATATTTACCAAACGTTGCTTTAAGCAAAACAATGCAGCAAGGCGAAATTCTGCTGCGTGAAGTTTTATTCTTATCCTCATGAATGGTAGTGGATTTACAACGAGGCATTAAATTACCTGTATCGATTAAAAAGGGAAATTCACGGGAAGGGACCGGTGCTTTGGCACCGAGAAATATTTGAGGACTTTGTTCAGGTGTACACGTTTGCACTTAGAAACAGCAAGATGGACATTTCGTTGCCGTTGTTATTTATAAGAAAATTGCTTACTTAGCAAAGAAATTGCTACTTGTAGTGATAGCATTGAAGAGACACCTGACTTGCTGGCACTTCTTGCTACCACACTTCTTCCAAATGCTGTACAGCAGGTGTTGTACAAAGCTTAGCTGTCAGCGGAACGTGTCGTAGATCGGATAAGCTCAAACTCTATCCTTCATGTAAATTTAATGCTCTGTGTTCTTGAGTTGTCTGGCAGGAAATAAGCAGTAATAAGAGTAACCAAGAGGCACTCATTTATACATGTAAGCAATTGGTCACGATTTTCAGATCCTCTTACCTTACAGCAAGACTATTAGTTAAGGCACATCAAAAACGTACTAAGCCGTTTTGGGTTGCAGATCCACATTTAAATGATTATAGACTACTTAGCATTCCAGTCCGCTAAGGCTTTTTCATGCCATTTATCCATCTGAAGTGATGTGGGATGATCAATAATGTTTTTTTAAAGTGCTGATTTCATTTATATTTGTTGCAACAGCAACTAACCGCCATCCATCAAAAGCTAATTTTAATTTTCTGAATTTCTGCGATTGGTGCAAAACAAATTGCAAGCCAGCCTAACATGAACCAACCTCCAATCACGGCCGAAATCTGTCTAGTAAGCATAACTTCAAGCAACAGAGGTTGATGCATCATCTGAGCTAAAATTCTCTGCTAGTTTTGCATCCTTTCTTTACTCCATTCAAATGGATTTTTTGTGTTTGATGCATTATTTTAAGTTGGCTACAATGTTTGGTTGTGAAGTAGCTTATATGTACAAGTGAAAAGGAGATTTTAAAAAATGCTGAGCAAAGCTCGGACTTCACATAATTAAGTGCATTTAGGAGGTTTTCGTCATTTTTTGCAAGAATTATTACGAAAACAAATGTGCTTATCTTTTGTGTTAAATCCTTAAAAGCAAAGCCTAATGAATGTAGGTTTCAATAAGGTAATTTGTTGACTTTGCAAGCTGCATGTGGCAGGCCATTGAGGTTGTTAGTTGAAAGATCATGTGATGAGCATAGTGTGCATGCAACAGTGAGGCAAAATGGATATTCAATGCATAATGGTAACTTTTGTGCTCGCTGTCGCCACTGACATGGGTGTGGACGACGATGCCAACTGAGGTGCCTTACCATCATTTTCAACCGAGAACCCCCTCTCAGGGTTTGTCTTCACACCAAGCTACGGTCCCACCTTCCCTTCTTTCTACTTATTTCCGAGTTTCGAAATCACCTGCTCTTTCATATTTAATTATGCTGTAATGGCGAAAGCATAAACAGAAGTCGCATTGCATTTAGCAGTTAAAGTAAGAGCAGAAGCTGTATTAGGCAAGGCAGTCTATAAGGCCACAAAGGAACTAACAAACTTTTTGCGGAAAGAGCGGTGCCACGTCATTTCAGGGGAGGAGAATTGGCAATGGGGATTGTTTAGCCCTTTTGGGGCTTTCAACGCCATTTGTCACAGTCAAAGGGGTCGCAGACATTAACTCAAAAAACTGTGTAAAGTTCACACCAGACAGCACTGAGAGACAACTCGCCATGACTCGTGCTGCTAATCGATTCACACATGTCAGGTTTTGAATGACCCACCACACAAAAAAGAGCCACACATGCTCACATACGTCTTGTATCGTCTTCTACTATTCATGCTTCTTTGCGGTTTCGTCCCTGTAATTCTGTTATTCGTCAATGTCGCTCTCATGCTTTGTTTTCTACCTGTATAGGATCTTATGTTCATCCTTGACTTGCTTTGCCTTCCTCGCCATCTACCCATTACCGTTGACCTCCTGACTGACCATTCCAGAGACATATCTTAGAAATTAGGAGTAAACCATGCGCGAGTCGTTGATATGCACAATCGCATCCTTCCTTGCCATAAAAATGCTCCGACTTCAAATGAGACAAAATAAATATGCGTTCCTGTGTACTTTCGTGAATAAATATATCGAACTGGAGCATAACTAGTCCATGTGATAAAGGTAATTCATATGCGCTCTTTTAAGATACTTCTGTCTTCTTGCTGGCAGATTAAAATCTCACTCAAATTAAATCGTCAGAGTTCAATGCCCGTACACACTTCTCTCATTACGTTGACATTGAGCACAGGATGTCGAGATGTCTGCTCAGCATTATGTTCTGCTTTCAACTTACAGATACAAAGAGCAACAATTGATCTTACATGGGCTCTGCCAGTGCTTAGGTCAGACCCGCATTTTTTGCGTCCACAACTACAGTCAACGAGATGAAGACGTACCTTCGCATCACAATTTGGGCACATGCTGGTGTGAAGTAAAGAAAGTTATGGTCACGAAATGGGGAGGGTTGAAAATAACGAAGCTAACCACCATCACGCAACTGTACCCAGAACTCCACCTTCACTGGTGCTGCGGACAGGAAGGATAGTTAGATTAGTGCAGGCACTAAAAAGTGCTGGAGACGAAATCCGAACCCACAGTCTCTTACTTAGGGAGCAAATGCTCATCCATTACACCGCACGGGCTCACTTCACGACTACCCTCGTTGGCGTCTCCTAGGCGGTCTGCTTTTTCTTGTCTCTCTACACACCATTGCGTCAGTCTGACCTCCCCCAACTCTAGATTTCGCCACTCCTTCACATCTCTACTGTGATGTGGCGCTGAGTCGGTCTAAAAATCATTTGCTTCTATGGAGTAAGGACTGAGCTCACTGTGCACTATCTCATTGTTAAACATGGAGGACAGGGATGGGATCGCCATTTGACTCTCCTTCGCCTAGCTAGGTAAAAGTTGCATGTGCAGATGATAAATGACTTGACGTAGTTTAGAGATTATGTGGGTGTACCGCAACCACCTGAGTTCGCCTACCCTCGTGTACGCGACTGTGCTTCTTGTTCTGTGTAAGTTTGATTGCATGATATACGCCGCATTTGTTAACAAAATATTTCGAATGACACATGTGCACCGAATATTTTGGCAAAGCCTACTTCTTTTAGACTCGGCTGCCTGTATGTGTAGTTAGTCCTGAACCTATGCAAATCCCTGGCAGCTTCCAAAGTTTACTCACAAATCGCAACATAGTAATATTTTTTCTTAGAAGCGTTGCTTTGGTTTGTTTTTACTTTGCAACGTGTCTGTCTAATTTCTTTGGGTCGCCGTAACTTTTGATCACTTCAAACTATACTGAAATTACAACACACACGCCATTAATGCATCCTTATAATCCCTTTACACTTGTTCATACTCTAACTGTTAAGCCATGCTGCTTTTCGTCAATAGAAAACATTGATTGAGGTGAGACCCATTTTAAGGGCACTAACCTTAACATATGCTTGCCAATCGCAGCCATAGCACATAAATCCATTCTGAATAAAAATGCTTGGTGTTGAGCGATGCAGAATATGCTAATATGGAGATCATCACTGGAAACACTTTAATTTGTAGCAGGTAGAACTCCAGCTTATGCATTAACCAATTATTATTACCAGATAACAAAGTTTGATTGTTCAATCCGTTTTAATTACGATGCCAATACGTAGGACAGGTGCATGAGCTGTTTACCCTGTTCTTCGTTCTGATATTACTGAGTGCTGTTAGTCCTACATGGTGTATATGCGCAGTACATTGGCCACGGTCCCGTCTATTCATTAAAACCAGTTCTTCTAATATATACATATAAAACACTTGCTGTCAATTAGGCTAGTCCGCTTTTGTTCATATTTTTCCAATTTTACAAATTTTGTTAAGACATTCCACTGGGTGGATATCGCGTGCGGTCGTCACATATAAAGTAACGGTTACTGTTTTCCCCCCCACTTCTCTGAATGCCAACTTCGGTGGCCATACGCGCTTTTCACCTGACGCATATACACTTTACTAGCCTAGACACAGAACTTGTAAGATATTTTAATGTCAGTACAGTACCTAGGGACGGCCTTTGACGTTTCGCCATACTTCGCAGCTTTATCAAGAGGCGGTCCTACATTCTAACAGTGCAGGCTCTATGATACGCTATCCTTACCACCAAGATCCACTTTGTCTTTTATCAAGATACGGCCAAATTGACTACAACGAGTACGTATGAGAACTAAAATGTCCCTCACAAACTGCAGCAGAGGCAAGTTTCCATTCGTTTTTGTGGTTGAGGCAGCTTTCAAGCTCTTGAATTCAGTAAAAAGGTCTGACATTTGTTCCGCAATTCGATTACGGTTTTCAAGCTTATTCTTTTATATCTCTATCTTCTTATTTGGTTTTTTGTGCAAACGAATATTTTCTGCATCCACAGTCATCGTTAAGGGCTTAGAGCTTAATGAGAAGTGCACTTTGTTCTTGGACTTGATGCCGAAAATATGGGTTAAGCACGGAATCAAATCCACCCATTGCATAATCCGACAGACTCTTGGCCATCCACACCCATCAAATCGATACAGACAAACGAGTGTAGAAAGCTTGCCTTTGTAAGTGGATGCCCAAGTCGCCGTCTTAAAATATGATCCCAGTAGACGCTTTTTTGTTACTTTCAGCTTCTTAAATCGATGTCTTAAGCAGCCCATACAAAAGGCTTGATTTTAGTCACTTTTGCTGTGGAGTATAAGCCGGTTAACGTCATTAACAATGCCAGCGCTGCTATCACGAAGAATTAAACCATTGATCTTGTCTCTATTGCACGTTCTGTCCTACACCTAAGTGAGAACTCGAACCTTAGATTAAATTTAACATCGCGAAGTTCACTCTAAGTTCTGCTATGTCTGTGCTTTGATATTTATTCGCAGCATGCATATCTCTTCTCCACGCTGCCATGTACTTTGTGAACATATCAAATGCAAAATGATAACAAAGGAATTCTCCGCAGATCTTGAGCATGTAGTTTATAGTCGTAACTATTTGTCGCAAAAAACACGCTTCTGAAGCAACGGTCAATGAGAGCCTCTGCATCAAAGCACCTAGACGTCGATGGCGCTTATTAAAGAGTCATTTTAGCCCTTCACCTTTTTAGCTATTTAGGCTCGATGCATGTGTATGGAAAGAAATGCGCAGATCTTTTTTTGTTTTCAATGAATCGCAGGCATGTCCTATTCATTTATGAATAAACCAATCTTAATTATTTTTGTTTAATGCATGATGAGATGGGCAGATAAACGGATATTTGGGTGGAAAAGCATGAGGAGTGGTAAGGAAAAGAAGCTAGGAATGCCGTGCTATATAAGGAAATTATGCGGTTCCTTCAAGTAAAAATGCTATCAAACACACTCCAAACCAGCCACTGGTGGACGCAATCGCAGCTGAAATTTGACCTAGCAGAAGTGATGGATCGCGACTCTTTCACGTGCTGTTGATATCATGCCCATTAAAATTAGAGCTACTTTACACTATTAGGTGATGCTCAGAACTCAAAAAGAGTGTTTGATAACATAAGACCAGGCTTGCAAAGCTTAAGAAATGTCTGTCATTGATACTGCACAGGGAAACCTATGAAGCTAAAGAATTTCCTCTACACTACCAATCTACTAAGATCTTTGCAGCTTTTAAAAGTCCCCTTTCTTGCAGTATCCTAATGCACACCAGTGAGCAGCTCTTCAACACCAAAGAGAATAGCGTTAGATCCTATTAAAACCTTCAACACTTATAAAAGGCATCTTCATGCCAATAAAATGAGCGTGATTTGCAAGAAATCTTAACGCTATTTTGCTAAAACTGTAGCTAGCACTATCCACATTAAGTAACTTGCCTCCTTAACTGGACCACTTGGACATTTGACATCTTCAACAAATACGGCAGGTGACCGCTGTAGTACAAGTTGTGCTGGAGGATGCAGCTGTTTGAAAAAAGGGTATTATGCCCCAAGTTCTAGCCACGTACCATAAACACCTAAGCAGGTGAGTGTGTAATGAAAAAACGTCGTTTGCATAATTGGTGTAGCGACAAGGATGGCACTTAAAAGTAATATTGGCAAAGAGGATCGAGACATTGAGGATGAAGGTTGCTACTCATTTATGAAAAGGAATACAAGCGTTCATCCACTCCACCGTATTCTTTATTAATGGTGCACGGTATTGCGACTCGACCATCCAACTAGCTAAGCGTACGTACGTGGCTTCTACCCATGAAGTATAGGATTACCAGGTCAATTCTTCGTTTTGTTGAACCGCTTAAGCCAAACGCCAGAGTAAATCACTAACCAAGCGTTGTTTAGGTTATTCTACGATCCCAATTCTACTTAGTATACTAGCAGTGAAATTATAAGGCGGTTATTGGTGGCCTGTTCAGCCACCTATGCACCTATCTATCAATGTACTCACTCAATCTCCAAACAGTTTGTTTATCGATCCTACTCTGATGCAACTACTAGGTTTACCAATCTCCTCACAGCTCATCAAACGACTGTCATTCATACGCAAATATGAGGTTTTAACACATCCCATCCTACTCCAATTAGCATTTTTAGTTCTCCGATACATGGAGTATCCACCTAAACACATCCTACCTTATTAAGTCTATTTGCGCATTGCAAGTGACAATTGCGAATAAGAATCAGGCAAATAATTTGGGCTCTACTTTGTATAGACTTACAGTTGCTCGACTTCATCACTTTGTTGAGCAGCAGTATTATTTTTGCCACCTACAGGAGCCAGGTTGACATCGACACATCCGCTATTTGTTTGGTGACAAAGTCGTTAACGAAGTCGTGCAGTGGCACATGACTTTAGAATTCGTCTTATTAAATATACATCTTTTCTATGGGAACAATGAAACCCACACGCGTTTTAAATCACGTTGAATGCAGTACACAAAATATGACGCCTTCGGAAATCCGCATGCTATTATGCTAACACAGTCGAATATACGAGAATTGTAGCTAAAAAGCAGATAGAAAAAGAGGTTAGTGAGGCGTGGCTATACCAACGATCCAGTGGTTTGCGTGGGCCCTTCTCCCTTGGAGGTTTCAAAATGAGCACATTAAGGCTGAGAAATATTTTATCAACAGAATGTGTTTCAAATACAAATAGAAACTAATTTCCTAATGCGATGCCCAAAGCTCGTTGGAAGAAAACAGTATGATAAAAGATGAGGTCATTGAAAAGAAAGGTGTTACCACCACTATACGTGGTTTCAATTGTTGGCTAGGCATGCTATTGGATTTCTCTCCCAAAAATATTTAGGCCTGTTCTCATCATCCTTTTATTCGATTACTTAGTGCTCGGCATTTGCATCAGCAGAGCTACAACCTAAGTACGCCAGTTATTGGCCTAACTACCACATTTTCGAACAGCAATGCAATCGTCTTGTCAAACAGAAAAAAGCAGAATTAAACATTTCTTGCAAATATCCATGCAGCTACATTGACCACAAAAGCATGAGAGGGGAAAAATCTCGTCCTTGGAGAATAATTGGCTGTCAATAAAACACTTTTATGCTCCTGTAAGCTAAAAGAGTATCCCAGCGGGTACTCTGCAGGCATTACGGCCTTCCTTTAACTCCCAAAGGTTGCCCTTGTGGAGTACATCTTTCACATCATTAAAGAATCGAGTTTCATTGAACAAGTGCGAATTGACGCCTTATACCTTCTGTGACTTCAACTTGACCAAGAGTTTTTGGAGACAGGGCACCAAATCACTAGGAGAATTCAGGTTCTTTGTACCCATCAACTTCAATAGATAACTAATGCAAGGCATTTTAACCGCATCTTTTCCAAATTTCCGAAATAACAGACACATCATTTGCAACTGTTGATAATGCCAATATCTCGACTTCCTCTTTCTTCTCAGGCACAAGGTTCTATGATTTCTGGGGTGATTGTAGTTAACAGTAGAGGCGTGTTATTCGCTAGAGGGGACAATGTCTCGACAAGAGCTTGCAGCACTTTGAGATCCATGGCTTTTAAGCATTCAAAGGTGTTGGACAGTTTGTCAAACATGGCTTTAAATGTGTAGGGATTCCCCTTCGACAAAGCTTTAAGAAATCTAGAAACGTGTGCATCAACGTGGAGAAGTCTTTTCTTTGATATCGGGTCTGAGTTTAACAAGCACTGGCACCGTTGGCTTCACTGTTAGCGTAACCTCTATATCAACGGCTTTTACCAAATTGGGCTTCTTAGTAGAAGGCTTTAAAATCGTAGTTTTAGACATCATGGTAGCGTGCTTATACTTAGGCGTATCAGGCATCGTGGGTTGACTGATCTATGGAATGATGAGATATAACATGCTGTCGATGTCAGGTGCAGTTGCGATGATCGATTGGAGAAGTAGTGGGTCCATTTTTATGAGGATGCACTTAATGTGCAGCAAGGCGACAGTCACTAACCATTACGAATATGGGCCCATATTAGAGGCAAAACTATCAATCCCTAGGACTGGATTTATAGATATTAAAGGTATGTTTAATTTTAAGATGCCAAAAAGCAATGAGTGAAGAGCAACCGGAGCTATATTGTGTACCGAAAAAGGAGAACTTTACGCTGAAGGTTGTGATCGCATTAGACGATCATAGCTTGGCACACCATGCATCAGCATGAGGTCATAGCCATAGTCAGGGATGCAACCAATGCAAGTCGATGCAGCTTGCCGTAATTGCCAATGGGGTGGCATAAGCCATCGTGACAGGCAACTTGGCAGTTGCCATTAACGATGCAACCATAACCCTAGAATGGTTAATGGAAGCATTCGCTAGTTTAACACTGTGCAAAGTCATAAAAGCCTCTGCACAATCCGTCCTTACATCTGGTTTAGTTGCCGCAATTTGCACCAAAATAAAATAGCATAAATCGCTATTATTAATAGTAGCAGCTTTCTATGAAATAGACAAATGCAGACACTCTTGATTTCCAAAGCAAATACATAAAATTAAATCGAAAACAGAACTAGCATAGCAGTAAATAGAGATGGAAGCAAAAAGCAGCAGAGGCAAAGACTCCAAAGCAAATGACTCGATGTGATGTACAAGGAGTAAGTTAAGGGCAGGAGGCGTAAAGACGTAACGCTAGGCAAATGGTGAGTCTAAAGACTTCCTTTACTAATGCTGTTATAGTTCCTAAAATTGCTTTATGGCGCAACGACTAGGCGAAGTGATTTATTGCAAAGATGACGGTCTTTAGTTCGAATGACTTCGTCCATTGGCGTTTGATGGTTAAGAAGAACGTGTCATTGCTCATTGCCGGACATATTGCGTCATCTGCGGGATGTTCTCTGCGCTGATGGCGATGCAAAGTGCATTCCTTTAGACAACTGACACAATTGTTTCCATAGGTATGCAGTTTTTACCATAATAATTATGCTGTGGGTATTCTGCATTAGTCAGCCAAACAAAATAGTATGCTTAAGGAAAATTGGGGTTCTTATAACCTTTTTGCGGCGAATCATGCATTTCATCTAGAATGATTTCACTTATGGCTGCTAAATACAATTAATGAAGTGCCAACGGGTGTTTGATTTACATTTTGCCATCGAAACACTCTTGAATGAAACTGTACAAGACATCTGTATCACGAATAAGTCAGTCGCTTGCACAACTACGCGAAGACAATAATCTAACAGATGCGCAAGCGTATGCATACAGCCAAGCACTGTTGAATTGCGTGAGGCATAAAAGGGGTTCACAACCACTGCCAAGCGCATTAGTGCTTGGACGACGGTATCGAAATTCATGACCTCTAACTGGATATTGCAGTAGCAGCCTTTGAAAAGGGTCAGTATAAGGATAGAGCCTTGGTTATTGTAGTCTGGCCTTCCAGGTATGAGAAATGCATAAACTATGTTCCTCAGGCAATTATAAATATGTCAGAAGAGCTGCTGGACATTACACCAGCACTACATGTGCCAAGAATCTCGCAAAGAGAAATTGCCCCTTCCTATGTAATCATATCACGGACCTGCGTTTCTTTCAATTCTTTTGTGCGCAAAGGCCTTCCTCCTTTATCTTCGCCCACGCTGTTCTGCGGACATTCACGCTACACCCTTAATAGCGCACCCGGTATAGGTCCATCCTACAGGATTACTTCCTTTTAGACGAAAATTTAAGCAAAAAGCTATCTGAATTGGTAATTCTCATTCTTTCCTTTCCCATTAAAAGAGATCCAGTTCCAAATTTGCCATTACTTTTAAATTATTTTGCTAAAATGAAGACCGGATTGGTACACAAGCATACGGTCTTTTAATTTTATTCTTCCTAAGTGACACAGATATGTGAAACTTTTCACTATGGCAAGCTTTAGGCAAATACCTCACAGTTAGTTGGTCAAATTCGGGTTGTGCTTAAGTAGACTCACTGATAAGGTCTTAACTCCCTAAGAGAGATCGGTTATTTGCAGAAAGCGCCTAACTTTCATTGACTTATACCCAATGGCCTAGAAACATTTGGTGACTCCAGACAGAGAAAAGGCAACCTGTATGCACTTCACAAGTGCTGATTTTCTACCGGAAGGCTAACTTTACTTGGTATGAAAAAGCAGAACCACAACCAGTATTTCTTTCCAAAGTAAGTAAAGAAATTACCATTTACTAACAGCTCGTCATTGATACCGACAACTTGCTAGGTAGCGCGGTACCAAAGTGCGTTCAGATTTCGATATCCAAGTACCAAGTAGTACAATGCTCCATCGTATAATTCGGAGTATTTAATGCAAAAACTAGTAGAGGAAATGCGGCGAATTATTTTTTGATAATCACTCGCTGGTAATGAGTCAGCCATGATAATGGAGTTGTTGAGCGCGATCCTGCAATGGCAGTAGGAGAACAAATGGAATACCTCAAGGAGGTAGGGATGATGGAGGATGCTTAGCGACACAAGAATTCCATCGCCACCGGGATTTCGAAGAGGAAATTTGCAGTTATCAGCAAAGAACGAGGCAATCGATTCCGAATACTGCATTAATGAGTCTGATCAAAAAAATTAAACAGGACCGAAATCGCAATGCAGTCAGGGATGCACAAATGCAAACCTCAACCGTATGTACTCGAAAATGAGATGTCAGGCAGAATTAGTTAAAACAAAGCGTAAGACCATCGAAATTTAATAACTCTAGGTTAATCGTTTTAAAAACCTTAACTAATTAGCAGTGATTTCGGCAAAATTCATACTGATGAAAAAAATTGACCTGAAACATATAACTTCTTATTAAAATAAGAATTAAATAGCTTCAACAAAACTGAAAAAAGAGGAATGTTTGCATAACAAAACTTTTTATTCTCGATGTGCTTTTTAAAACTTGAAGGAAAATTTAGGTACCATTTGAAGACAGCAATCTGTAAACCTAAAGCACGAAAGACAGATAATTGCCGATTAAATTTTTTTATTAGCATTAAAATGCCAAAAAGTTTAAAAATGTTATCTGTCTATTTCAAAAAGCGGAGTAGAAATGGTTTGTCCACCTTTGCCTTAGAGCGGAACGACATTATTTTCAAGGTCGATCACCTGCCTGCTCCACAAATTCTTCCTTGCCAATGGAGGCAGCACCGGGGTCACTCATTTTTCCTAATGCACAATACCGCGATTTGAAACCTACTTTGTGTTCTTTCATAAAAGCGTCCAGAAAACTCGATTTTTAGCGCATCAACTTAGGAAATGCAACTGTGCATTCCACAGATACATGCCTAGGTTGAGTGAATTCGCAACGTAGAAAATCGTTTAAACATTTCTTGGGCAACTTAATTCCCATTTTTGGTACTACTATACGGGGATGAAATATGTAAAATTATCACCGCGCATTAGTCTCCCAAAAATGTTAGTGTAAGCAAGCATAAATCTAATTTACGCTGCTGAAATTTTAGAGAGGAAGCGGCTATTTTAACACTTCGGTCTGGTTGATAAGTTTTCACTATAGTTCTCATGGCATTTCCAACCCTAGATAACAACCATATATAAAGCAGCCATTCTAGATGAAAGCACTTCATTCTATGGGTGTGGCAAAAAGTTAAAATCCATTTGGATTTAGGCTTAGATGGCACACGAAAACAATAGTTAATCAGACTGCTTTTCCGCTGTAGGCCTTTGTTGTTTCGTCAAGGTGATGTAGTTAGCTTTTATTTCCTATTAGGGACCTTTAAAATTTGGATTTTCCGAGAATTTTGGAACTACCTCATATGCACAGCTAATGATTATTCATTTTAACGAAGACTTGAATTTTTGAGCAGTCCATAAACATCGATTAAATCTGCTTTGCCAAAAAACTGACTAGGTTCTTATGCTTCATATGGTATGCTCGGTTAAAAAATGTCTCAGATCATACATACTAACACGAACGCATCGATTAAAATCATGCGGCTGAGGTTGACGTTGCGAGGGAGGAGAATTCGCCTGTGTTGTATCGATTGTATTCATGTGACTACAATCATTCCATGTTTCACTGCGGCAAAGCATGGCACCTAATTGAAGGAGGGAGGTCAGCAACGAAAGGTAAGAAGGGAGGTAAAAAGGAGGAGAAATGTGAGAAGCACATAAGAAATGCGTGCATAAGGGTGAGTGCAAAGCTGAATGCGTGAAAAATCGATGATAGTATAATGGGTGGAGAGGAACGGAGAAGGAGGAAGGAAATTGGTGGCGATGAAGTAGTTCATTAATTTAGGCGTCGTCTTAATAACGCGGATATTAAGGATTCTAGCCTCTCACCAGGAAAGCCAATAATTTTACCTTTTCTTATTAATGCACTGAACTGCTCTGCAGTTCACTGCAGAATTTTACTAATTGGAGGAGGATCGGGCTGACAATCTTGCGCCTTATTTAGCGATTGAGATTAATCACAGCAAACTATTTTATAATGGCCGATACAATTTCGACATTTCAGCACATTACCACTGATGCATAAGTAGGTCCGCTCTGATAGAATACGTTCGGTAAAGCGTAGAAAATCAGACATATTACTTGGCTGGTATGCTGCAACTTATTGCTTAGTTATGGAAAGCCACAGCATGATGTTTAGCATTTCTTCGAATCGAGGGCATTGTTTCTCGCCAAGATTTCAGAGTTTTTACCTTTGTGGTTGCTCGCGTGAAAAACAGCAAGAAAATAGATGAGTCTACTTAGGCGAACCTGCTGTCGCAAAACAACGTTCACCTTCAATTAAGTTGGCGTTTATTTTTCGTGATAAGCTGCGAATTGGTGAGTTGTTAATTCGCATGGGTCTATGGAAATATTTGTGTGTGCTATATAGATTCGCAAGCCCGTTTTTATCCCTGCTTCCAAAGAGTGATGAGGCATTGGTTCGAACATGCTAAAATGAAGTCGTCCAAAATGCTCGGTGCATTAAGACGTCTTCTTTGGCAAGTCGTTAGCATTTTTAAAGAAAAAGACCGGATATTAAGAGCCCACCACTTGAGACACGCTACAAGGAAGCACGTTTGGTGCAGCAAACTTGACCACACGTCTGTATGGCTCAAGGCTTTGGCTAACCACACGATAACTGCTGTTCTGTGTCGTAATTACATGTCAGATTAAGAACTGATTCAGAAAGCCCCATGCCCCATGGGGTTGCAATGACACCTCTATTTAACCCCCACGATTTCTTCCGATTACGGTCCTTACCATTATCCGTCACCGTTGCAATTCAGTTCATTTTCTCGAACGACCTTATGCATGCCTAGTCTATTCTTTTTACCCCCACGTCTAACCTAGGCACCAAAACGTAGGCATCCGAGTCAAAATCAGTGTCTACTGCAGTCAAACATTTCATGGCGTGACTAAGGTCCACCAAGACTGTCGCATTGCCATTCTTCTCACCTGATTACGGAAGTCTGCAAAGGGCTGTCTAATTCCCCTTCATTCGTCACAACTTAAAGACCCCACTGTACTGTGAAAAAATGGCCCAGACTAAACACGCGTTGCCGATGCCACTGTTTGATCAAATTAGGATGCATGAGTAAAGCATTCTGCAGCAGGTGCCACAAAACTATAAGACAAGCAATCCCTGCTGATCGTAAGCCACACTTTCATGTAAACTCGCATCTTCAGCTATGTGCATGTATGATAGATTACGTACTCACATATCTATCATGCGTAATAACATCAGCCACATCAAAGAACAACTTTTCATTCTCGCTGCCAAATGCATATAATAATGGCTATTTTGCATGAAATAACAGGAGTTTTCGGCCATAATTCTGCTTTTAATCTTAGGATTCTGAATTATACACAGTTGAAACCAGCACCTGCAAATTGAAGGAATTATGCGTGTTCAAACCTATGGCAGCAGAAAAGATCTTTAAAAAATTTTCACACACGCCTCGCGACCTTGTTCGGGTGGTTTTTATTTGTTGACGTGAGGAAATCTCATTTTAAAACAAGGCGCAGACCCAGAAGTTGAAAAATATTTTGTTCATTAAAAGCAGTGTAAATAAACGTGCAAAAGTGGATTGACAGCCCTAATAATTTGGTAATGTATATCTATATTTGGTCAGGTGCCTCCTATCTAAATTTATTATGGCATTAACTCAAAATGATGCCACGCAGTCTCTAAGGTAACGCAAAAATTCCAACTTTTGATTAAATGCATTGTTAAATTGAATGCTATCACGACTCAATGCACCAGTGTTTCGTGGTTAACAAATGGTATTGGCTAAGAAACAGTTAGTTGCTCATCCAACTCGTCGCGTGGGAAAGCAGAGCGATTCAAGGAAACCGATGTTATTGCTAGTAGCTCTGCTCCTTGCATGATTTATCATGTTCGTAGAGTAAATGGAAGTTAAGCTTTAGGGTATTTGGCTTTTATTGTTATTGTATTTGGATTAAGGAGAACATTGTCGGAGTGTATGATGCGATTGCGCGAGGGCAAAATCATTATCCGCCATTCTAAACCCGTTTGAGATGCCGTCTTTTGTAAGGTGGCTCACCAATCAATTCGGCTCACTGCGTGTTAGTTTAGGTTGAGTTTGGCTCACCACCTGTGTTGCCTATTTTCACTGTTAGGAGTCAATAATTCGTTTACGCACGGTCCTTGCTGTTATGGACTGACAGACTCTTCGTGGGAATGTGATCACATTGACGTGGGTTCCGCAGACGTCAAATGCTGATCATCCTGTAAACAACAGCCAGAGAGAGTATATCTCAAGAAAACAGTTCTCACTTTACCTTAAGAGCCTGCTAATAGGGAATTGAGAACCTCAGAGATTTACCTATTGGGACAATAAAGACCTTAGTGTCTGAATGTAAAATAGCGTAGCATATTGCGATACAATGAAGAGAAGTGTAAATTGACACAGTCTACCTCATCTTAACATAACGCATAGCAGTGCGGAACGGCGAATAAAAGGAGAAAGAATCCACTTCACCACCTATTTAGAACACCATTAACATAACCCATAAGTTGTCGTCAATACGCAACCAGCAAATCCTCTGCTGGTGCCAACAAGCGCATGAGCTTGAAAATAGGCTGTCATGCTTTTATATCCTTCATCCATCTGTCAGTACTTTACTATCGCCCACTACCACCACTGAAGCAGCAGCAGAACTATCGGTGCTATATTTGTGACCACTGATCTCACGCGCTGTCCTCCTAATCTGTCAAAGACCATTCATCCGTTCAGTCGATGACCTGAGCGCATTATAAGCATTCACTAATGTGACTTAGAGCAAGAGGGAGAGGAGTATAAGGGAGGAGAGCATGGGTACGCCAAAAGCAAGCTGACGGGTTTCCGTTTCCAGCCCACATAACCACGCATCTGTAGCACTGCCAAACACTGTTTTGCAGTTCTACTCATAAACTCTCTTAACCGCCTTGTTGCTCTCACCAATGGAACAAGCAAAGGTGTGGTGTTAGGAGTGACAGCGCGCTTACACAACACCCACCACAATCTCTCTGTGTCCCTCCATCCTTTGGCTAAAAGCACTCATGGGCACTGACAGCCAAGAGACCATGTTCCTAATATTTATGGTATGGACCAGTCACATGGCAGTGACATTCTTGAGTTCCTTGTACTCAGTGCGCGTAACGGGGGCGCGAACGGGTATCTCCAGGACGGCCTTGAGCACATTGTGTATCTCCCTACAAACTAATCTGTAATTTATAAAGATCGGCATGCATTTGATGTTTACATTTGGCAAGAAATTACAAGTCTGACTAAAAAATAAAAACGGGATGACCTTGACAAACTTGGTAGAGTACGTTTGCATTGCCAGATAAAGATGAAGGAGTTATGCTGAGGTCAAGAGAACAAAAAAGGAGAGATGAAGAAAGGCGGAAGAGGAAATTGAACTGCTTATATGTGAATGCTTGGTCTCTCATATGATCATTACCTTCACGACAAAATTTGACGCAGAGAGTGGGATTAGAGGACTACTTCACCAGTCTCGAGCTTCGAATCGGTTACTTCGAGAGGAGCCGAGTACATCGATCCAAAAATTGCCACATTTGTAACGCCTTGTCAACTTTCTAGGACGGAGATTTTGGTCTGATGAGATATCTGTCCCTAAAGGGCGAAAGAACAAGTGAGAACTGAACCAACACCAACTAACCAGACAGAGCTCCGTAGTTTCCATGGCTTGGCAAATTACCACAGGCATTTTGTTAAAGGCTTTGCTACGATTGTTAACCTCTGCAATAAGTAACCACACAGCTGGCAAACAAGTGTTCCAAGTGAAAGAGCTAGCATGTCGCAATGAAGCACAAAGGCAGACGATGCCTACTCTTAAGGAGCCGCCTAACAACACCTGCCACCGATCCAATCAGAATAGGTTAACCACACAACTAACCACCACACATACTTGTACACGTATTTTGCCAACCTCTACCGTTCACCTTGCTTCTCACACATCTTCGTTTTCACCATCCATTTCTTCACCTTTGCCTCAGTCTTGCTTTGTTATCCACTTAGTTTTGGTTTACTTCTCATCCCTTGCCTTTACCGCCTCCTCAGGCTCTTTCGAACCCTTCGACCTCCCAATCTGTCGTTCGAAAGACGTCAAAGGGCCTACGAAGGCGTAAGTCGTAGAAACTAGGAGTAGTTATGCTACCACCCTCTCCTCTCTCCCTGTTTCATCCTGACCTCTTCCTCACTAACTTCATTTACACTCGTCGTCGTTCCAGCATTGTCACAACTTGTGCTCGAACGTGTTCTGCAATCAACGTACACTACGAGTTGCATCTTTGAGTGTGCCTCCTAATAGAAACTTACATTTCTCTTACAAAGTCCATTCCCATATGCTTCACTCGAAAAAATGACTAAAGAGATGGGTAAACGAGAGAATTTCGGGACATGTGGAAGAATGAGAGCAAGGAATATGGAACGCAGTGCCACAACACTAAGGAGAAACATCCGACGGTGGCATTTCCCTATTCCATTTCCTACTTTTCTCCTGTATCTTCCTGTCTTTGTCCCTCACTTGATTTTTCGTGACTTTCAGCTCAAAATTCACGTTGCTTTCTATCCACGCGTGATGCCAATCGATTCACACGTGTAGGTATCAAATCGGTCCATCGCACAGCAGAGTCGTCTAACATTGCTCGCCCTTCGCGGTCCCGTTCTTATAATTCAGATGTTCGCCACTTTGATTTCCCTTCACTTTTATTCTTCTGTATATCCTCTAATTCTGTCGACTGTCTCGCCGTCTCCCCAACACTCACAAACCCCGGCTTGTTGTTNTTTGGATTAAGGAGAACATTGTCGGAGTGTATGATGCGATTGCGCGAGGGCAAAATCATTATCCGCCATTCTAAACCCGTTTGAGATGCCGTCTTTTGTAAGGTGGCTCACCAATCAATTCGGCTCACTGCGTGTTAGTTTAGGCTGAGTTTGGCTCACCACCTGTGTTGCCTATTTTCACTGTTAGGAGTCAATAATTCGTTTACGCACGGTCCTTGCTGTTATGGACTGACAGACTCTTCGTGGGAATGTAATCGCATTGACGTGGGTTCCGCAGACGTCAAATGCTGATCATCCTGTAAACAACAGCCAGAGAGAGTATATCTCAAGAAAACAGTTCTCACTTTACCTTAAGAGCCTGCTAATAGGGAATTGAGAACCTCAGAGATTTACCTATTGGGACAATAAAGACCTTAGTGTCTGAATGTAAAATAGCGTAGCATATTGCGACACAATGAAGAGAAGTGTAAATTGACACAGTCTACCTCATCTTAACATAACGCATAGCAGTGCGGAACGGCGAAAAAAAGGAGAAAGAATCCACTTCACCACCTATTTAGAACACCATTAACATAACCCATAAGTTGTCGTCAATACGCAACCAGCAAATCCTCTGCTGGTGCCAACAAGCGCATGAGCTTGAAAATAGGCTGTCATGCTTTTATGTCCTTCATCCATCTGTCAGTACTTTACTATCGCCCACTACCACCACTGAAGCAGCAGCAGAACTATCGGTGCTATATTTGTGACCACTGATCTCACGCGCTGTCCTCCTAATCTGTCAAAGACCATTCATCCGTTCAGTCGATGACCTGAGCGCATTATAAGCATTCACTGATGTGACTTAGAGCAAGAGGGAGAGGAGTATAAGGGAGGAGAGCATGGGTACGCCAAAAGCAAGCTGACGGGTTTCCGTTTCCAGCCCACATAACCACGCATCTGTAGCACTGCCAAACACTGTTTTGCAGTTCTACCCATAAACTCTCTTAACCGCCTTGTTGCTCTCACCAATGGAACAAGCAAAGGTGTGGTGTTAGGAGTGACAGCGCGCTTACACAACACCCACCACAATCTCTCTGTGTCCCTCCATCCTTTGGCTAAAAGCACTCATGGGCACTGACAGCCAAGAGACCATGTTCCTAATATTTATGGTATGGACCAGTCACATGGCAGTGACATTCTTGAGTTCCTCGTACTCAGTGCGCGTAACGGGGGCGCGAATGGGTATCTCCAGGACGGCCTTGAGCACAATGTGTATCTCCCTACAAATGAGCTCATTTTTCATCCAAACTAATCTGTAATTTAAAAAGATCGGCATGCATTTGGTGTTTACATTTGGCAAGAAATTACAAGTCTGACTAAAAAATAAAAACGGGATGACCTTGACAAACTTGGTAGAGTACGTTTGCATTGCCAGACAAAGATGAAGGAGTTATGCTGAGGTCAAGAGAACAAAAAAGGAGAGATGAAGAAAGGCGGAAGAGGAAATTGAACTGCTTATATGTGAATGCTTGGTCTCTCATATGATTATTACCTTCACGACAAAATTTGACGCAGAGAGTGGGATTAGAGGACTACTTCACCAGTCTCGAGCTTCGAATCGGTTACTTTGAGAGGAGCCGAGTACATCGATCCAAAAATTGCCACATTTGTAACGCCTTGTCAACTTTCTAGGACGGAGATTTTGGTCTGATGAGATATCTGTCCCTAAAGGGCAAAAGAACAAGTGAGAACTGAACCAACACCAACTAACCAGACAGAGCTCCGTAGTTTCCATGGCTTGGCAAATTACCACAGGCATTTTGTTAAAGGCTTTGCTACGATTGTTAACCTCTGCAATAAGTAACCACACAGCTGGCAAACAAGTGTTCCAAGTGAAAGAGCTAGCATGTCGCAATGAAGCACAAAGGCAGACAATGCCTACTCTTAAGGAGCCGCCTAACAACACCTGCCACCGATCCAATCAGAATAGGTTAACCACACAACTAACCACCACACATACTTGTACACGTATTTTGCCAACCTCTACCGTTCACCTTGCTTCTCACACATCTTCGTTTTCACCATCCATTTCTTCACCTTTGCCTCAGTCTTGCTTTGTTATCCACTTAGTTTTGGTTTACTTCTCAACCCTTGCCTTTACCGCCTCCTCAGGCTCTTTCGAACCCTTTGACCTCCCAATCTGTCGTTCGAAAGACGTCAAAGGGTCTACGAAGGCGTAAGTCGTAGAAACTAGGAGTAGTTATGCTACCACCCTCTCCTCTCTCCCTGTTTCATCCTGACCTCTTCCTCACTAACTTCATTTACACTCGTCGTCGTTCCAGCATTGTCACAACTTGTGCTCGAACGTGTTCTGCAATCAACGTACACTACGAGTTGCATCTTTGAGTGTGCCTCCTAATAGAAACTTACATTTCTCTTACAAAGTCCATTCCCATATACTTCACTCGAAAAAATGACTAAAGAGATGGGTAAACGAGAGAATTTTGGGACATGTGGAAGAATGAGAGCAAGGAATATGGAACGCAGTGCCACAACACTAAGGAGAAACATCCGACGGTGGCATTTTCCTATTCCATTTCCTACTTTTCTCCTGTATCTTCCTGTCTTTGTCCCTCACTTGATTTTTCGTGACTTTCAGCTCAAAATTCACGTTGCTTTCTATCCACGCGTGATGCTAATCGATTCACACGTGTAGGTATCAAATCGGTCCATCGCACAGCAGAGTCGTCTAACATTGCTCGCCCTTCGCGGTCCCGTTCTTATAATTCAGATGTTCGCCACTTTGATTTCCCTTCACTTTTATTCTTCTGTATATCCTCTAATTCTGCCGACTGTCTCGCCGTCTCCCCAACACTCACAAACCCCGGCTTGTTGTTCCAGAGACGTCACGAGGCCAAACCTGATTAGTTATGCTACCAGTTCCTTCCTTGACCATCTATCAGCCACCGCAACTGACCCATAAACTCGCAGATTTGAACCGTCAGTCTAATGCGGCATGAGTGAACAGCAGTAAAGGCATGTCAAATGTGCCAGCTCATTCAGTCACACCTTAATTACCATATAAGTAATTCCATATCTCACCGCGGCAAAGCATAGCACCTGGTTGGAGGAGAGGGGTTAGAGACGAAGGTGAGTCAGGGAGTGAGTGTGAAGGTAAAGGCGTGGGAAATAGGTAATAGTAGAGGGCGTGGAGAGGAATGGGGAAGAAGGAAGGAAACTGGTGGTGCAGATGTGGTCTATTCATTTAGGCATTGTCTTAATGGTGTTGATGTCGAGGATACGAGGCTCCCACTTGACATGCTAATAATTTAACCTCTTCTTTTTAGCGCAAATGGCTGGTTTTCTGCCTCTGGTGTCTTCTTGGTTCAATTCTTAGTTAAGCAGACATGGTGCTACTACAAGCAGTGGAGGAAATAAAGTTTGCGGCCCCGACGGGACTCGGACCCGCAGTCTTCTGATTCGAAGTCAGACGCCTTATCCATCAGGCCACGAGACCAACAGTTGTTGCTTTCCCTTTTAACTCATTTCCCTCCTTATTTTGACAGATTATCTAGGTGCCAAAACGAATCCTGTGTGAATTGTTCTCGCGTTGGTAAGCCCCCATGTCTATGGCACTACAAATGGATTGTCGAATTCTTATTGATGAGATCATCCTCGATTTTAGATGATGTTTTCGTGTCTGATAAGCAAGTTTACAATGTGCACACTGCAAACCTGGAAGTAACACCCTTGACAGCTATACTATGACGCGTCAAGTCATAAAGATCCCAAGGCATCAACTTTAGCCTGGTTGGATTCTGCAGTACAAAAATGCGAATGATAACGAACCAAGATTGCGTGATAGTGTCAAGCGAATTTGAGGCACTTAACAGTTAATCGAATGAAGTAATTTTGCAACAATTCGCTATTTGCCACCATCACCAACCACTGGGCTATCATTACTTGTGACCTCTTTCTGTACCAGTCAAGCGGAAACCGAGTTGACACTTTGTGAAACCAGCTGTACTTGCTCGATTAATACGATGCACGGAAAATTGCATCTTCAGCCTTTTGTTATCAATAAAAATGGTCCAAGGAAATCAATGTCACTTGGCATTTATAGCATGGCAGTAAAACTGGGGCAGTGTGCGAGATCACACAAGTCGTATAACTTGTTAAATGATGGGAATTCCTCCCTTAAATTTCGCTTGATTCGGGTGACTCAAAGCCGGTACGACTGTCACTGACGCGTAGACGGGAGCAGTCAGCAACTGATTTATGCGGACGTTTTCTCACACCAAGATAGAATTCTTTATGGCGGCCGAATTTTCCACCGCCATTCTGATAGAGTAAATCCTCAATATTAATGCGGTTATTTTTTCCTCTGTGACCAAATCTCATTCCACATTAAAAATTAGGGCTCTACTGTATCGTTCACGCATTTCACGCACCCTATTTATGATATTCACCTCAAAGCTGCACACTTACTTCACATTAAGGCTAAGCATGGTGCTAGAAACTGTTTAAGCATTTGCTATAAAGTAGGCTATAACGTGCTGCTGACCCGGGTTGTGTCCGCGTGTCGTCGCTCCTGGCAAGTGTCCCACCAGGAAGTCAGACCATTAGTTTCTAATGTCGGACAGATGAGATTTAGCACAGTGGTGGGACCTGCGCGTACGGGTACGCCCTCCTACCTATGGAGTTCGCAGAAAACTAATCCCGAGTTTACGACACTCAATCAAGCATAATTATGGTGACGAATTGACGATAGATTTAGGGTGATTATTAGCCGACCTATAAGCGCATTTTGAAAAGGCTCAGTAAGGGCTCAATTTTCCCAGTGTTTATCGAATTGTACTTTTACGCACTTCCGCGTGATCACTTTTGTGCAGTAACTGGGTTCGGTAAGATCCTGCACCAAGGAACCTGATTTAAATAAAGTAAAGGATATCGCGGAGATATGCGTGGTCATTCGCCTACCAATTTTTGGTGACACAAAGCATGTTAGCGAAACACTGTGATTAAAAGAAAAACAAAGTTGGCGGCTCTTCTTCTGCTCTCCATTGAAGAAGCAAATGAAGGCAACGAGGCGAGATTAAAACAATGCGGGATACC